>JAWWEN010000024.1:1211975-1280506 GCA_035582955.1 Sycophila texana | reverse complement strand
GCAATATCTTATTTATAATATATTTTAAATTCAAGACTTTCTTGAGATATGACCCTCGACGGCATTGCTACCTTAAAGGAATGTAATTTTAGTTACATTCGCTCTATATAAAGAATAAGATAATTTTTTAGACTATCGATAAATACACTTATACTACAATTATTTTGAGCTAATTTTAATAAGAAAAACTTTACAAGATAATGATACTTCGATATTTTGCAAATAAAATGAATTGTTGCGAATTTTTTACGGCTGTAAATAATTAGGTTGATTTTTCCCTGGCTGGAGTGAGCTCGAAGGAAGAAAAGAGAAAAGGCAGAGAACTCATTACCAAGTAAGGGAATGGAAGATTCGTTAATTGATGACGGGGACAATGAAAGGGAGCTCAATTCATCGGTTCCCAGTCAAATTTGAGCTCCTTCCCATTTGCAGCCAAGGCCGTTTTATTGCTTATCCGTTAATTAAACGTCGAACCAGCCTTTAGAATCGCACGTGCAATTTAACACTCGATGAAGCTCGGACCAGTTACGTCCTCGGTCGTCTCACTCCTGCTCGGCGTCTTGCTCGCCCTACCCCTAAGTCACCCCTACGGCGATATCGCGATAGTACGCGCCACCGCCGACGTCGTACGCAGTGCACCGTGCAACTGCCGCCGTTCTGCCATTGTCGAACGACGTAAGTCAAATCGGGCTAAAGCGATCGAGCTTTAAGTGGTCATAAATAATCCTGCTTAAACTGTTTATTATGCTTATTGTTGAGTCATTAATTTACTAACGTTTATTCAAAGTAATTTGTTATATTAATATTCGACGACATTTATTATTGATTTAATAAATTCTTATCTTTATGTTTTCAATGAAAATAAAAGTCGATATAATTATTTATACTCGACATTCAAAATAAAGTAATCTGCGTAATTCGTTATCAAATTTAATTGATGTTTCATGAAATAAAATAAAAATACGAAAAATAATATTTATAGAATTTACGTTAGTGAAACACATATTATATGTTATCAGAATTTAAGTACTTGCATATGTTATACAAAAAAAAATACACAGTCACTATTTTATTTGAATGGATGGACTTTTTTAATAAGTCCGCCGGCATGTTCCGATACGAATTAATCCATGCATTTAACTTTTTTATTCGTACTTAGAGAATAGTCAATTTTCCCGCAATATCCACTACTCTTGTGATTAGTTTTATAAGATATACTTTTCGAACTTTACAAGTAAGCACTCAAAGCGTCTGAAAAGGATGGCTATAAGCCTTGTTCTTAATTGCGTAGTATCGACACGAGTATAATAATCCCAAAGCGTTAATTAATCGGCCGATTATTATATCGGACTCGTGGTTCGAGTGTCGAATGCCCAGAACCTCTCTCTCTCTCTCTCTTGCTCTCGGGGCCTTTGAGCACTTGCCTCCCTCGGCTGTCGCGCCAAGCGCTTCTATACACACACAGGGCAGCGTGCGGTCTGCACCGCCGACGGCGACTGTGGCACGGGGGAAAGCAGGGAGCACAGTAGGCGAGGTTGGAAATTAAATGCGCAGTCAGCCGTTACCAACTGATTGATTTGTATTCTCCGATCGAGCTCTCTCTCTCTCTCTCTCTCTCTCTCTCTCTCTCCCTCTCTTCGTCGATCTCGCTCTGTGTGCGTGTTCAACGTGCGCCCGCACAGTCGCGAGGAAGTGTGCTAAACTCCCTAGGATTTATGTTCTCCCCTAATTGCGTCGCTTCCCATCGCTCCCGGGGCGAACTCGACCAATCGAGATTGCTTTCGATCCTTATAGGTACTAATCGGAAGCTCGTGTAATTGTCGATATGGAGCCTCGCAAACAAAGGAAGAACCATCGAAAGACTCAGCGGGCGTGCCGAGCCTGATACTTTCCGAATGCCTTTAGGATTGTAACACTGTATTAGCGCGCGACAAGTGCTTCAACAAATAGATCAATGATTGTTTGACGTGTTTGCGATTAAGAGCTGCTTATATTTTTATGTACAATACGAAACAAGAAATATTGTTTTACATGAAAAGTTTTAAACCGATACGGACTTATATTTTTTTGGCTGAATTATTGAGAACTTTTGTTTTTTCTTTAAAATGTCACTTATGCGTTTATTTAATATTATAGAATTTTATTTTCTTTTTGGCCAAATGAAGAAGAAACAGTAGTGAAATGAGAGATGAAACGTAATTATTGGAGAAATATTGAATCGCACATATTTTGCAGTAAAATACTGTTGTAATTTGAAAGAATAGTAATACTTGTCAAATTTTGTGATTCCTGCAAAAAATTGAAAAATCATAAATAAGTTGTAAAATTGAAAAATCGATTTTGTATACTTGTAAACATTATATTATAAAAACTTTGTGATTGCATTGTCAACGAAAATTATGTGTTGTTCATCTATCTTGTAACGTAAATACTGCTCATTACGAAAATCGATTTTTTTAATTATAAATCTATCCTAGCCCAATGCTAATTATTCCCACAATCTTAGTAACTTAAAGTTTAATATTGACAATAAAAGATTTTAATTTGCAGAGGTAGAACTAGGTAGGTAGCGTCATCTGTTTAGAAGTCAGAAAAGTTATTTTGTAAAAGGATCGATCAATAATATTTAATAGAAGATTCAGACAAAAAGAATCTTATAACTAGAAAATTTGTAAAACTTAGTTAAATTGGTTGTATAAGCAAAGTTATTTTTATAAATTTGGTAATAATAATTTTTACAAGTTATTATCTGCACATGCTAAATACATTATCTGCAAATGCTAAAAGTACATTCACGGGTATCGAATCGAAACCACCCATCAACTACCATATATACGTACTTCGTCGTTGAAGCATTTTACCACATATGGATATGTAAGCTTCAGTCGATAACACAGTTATTTACGTGCTAGAAAATTCTCATGGATAATATAGTTTTGCAGGAAAAATAATTTGCTGTACTTTAATTTAAGTAAGAAAGAATAAAATATTTATTTTTATTGCATACTTTTACCATCACAATTAAGTTTCTAGTTGCAATTAAAATTTCACATAATTTATATACAATTGTTATGCATGTTCAGTGTGATTTAATTTGTCTTATCCATTGAAAGATTGAAATAAATACATATATTATTTATTAGAAAAATAATAATTTTAATGTTTAATATGCATGCATATTAAATATTAAAATTGCAATAAATTTCCCAAAGTAGCAATAAAATAAAAATTTCATGGATTTCTCAAAAGAAAAACATATCATACGAGAAAAAAAAATGAACTAACTGCTTTATACTCAACAAATTATAAGCCATATAAAACATTTTTTGAGATCCGTGCAAAAAGACTTAGGAAAAACTCCCGTGCTTTTCTTTGTATCAAATGTGCTTCTTTCTTTTAGGGAAAAATGTACTTTTATAATAGCATGTGTTGTCTTTTATTTGTGCGGTAGATACTTACATACTTAATTGTTATAGAAAATACATTATAAAGCTATATCGTAATTATAACTTCGAAAGTGGTACTGTAAATTAAATATCTCAATAATACTTTATACGTTTGCCTTTTTGATATATTTTCTTTACTTTTCTTCCCCTTTTTTATTGATTTTTAATAACTACCCTGTTTATCGATAATAAAGTTCCCTACAGGTAAATATTCAAGCACTATCATAAAGATGGCGCCATACGTTACTGCAAAGAAAGGATAATAACTTTCTTGCTTCTAGTAGTTTTTTTGTGAATAACTATAACAATTTGTTAAAGTCGACGTGATTTAATTCTAGACTGTGACACACTCTTTAGATTTTATGTTTTTCATTTAACCTTTAGTGTCTATTATTAAATACCCCATTGCATTGCAACAAAAAGCGGATTAGATGGGATATTAGTTATTAGTTATTGTTTATTGTTTATTGTTATTGTGATGCTAACTTCAATGTTTTCAATCATTATTTTGAATTTGAAAAACGAAAAGCCAGATTTTTTTATAATAAAAAATGAAATTATAATCATAAAGAATAATAATATTTAAGAGATAAAAGGGTATTATTAATTAAGATTAAAAAAAAACGTGCATTTGAACTGTTTCATTCGTATTTTGCAGAAGGTAACCTATATATTATGCAAGTACAAAATTATTTATGTTTAGCTAATACTTAGATTTATATTTTCAGCTAAAAAACATTTAGCAATATGTTGACTGTTTATGAAGATTGTGCACTGACTGATTGTCATGTTGGCGAGGAAAAATTACCCGCAGATTTGACTCGAATGCAAAGCTTTGTATTTTTATTTCGCAAAATTTTTATAGCAAGCCACGCAAATCGAAGTGCCCGGAGACACTTGAGGAGTAAAGCTGCAATCAATTACGAAAGACGCCGCCAATATCACGAACACTTTTTCACCATTCATCCATTCAGTATGTTCAGGTATGCTATTTCTAGATGACGTATGAACTTGAGTAAAAAGAGAAGATTAAAAAAGAAGGAAGAAAAAAATTGATGGTTTAGTTATCATTGCGTGTTTTCAAATGTAGGCACTGGTGGGATATCTTGATGATCGCCGTATTGGGTTGTGGTATAATAGTTATTCCATTCCAAGCTGCCTTTGACATGAAACCAATTGAATCCTTGTCATGGACTTCTATTAAAAATTCTTTATTGGTGATCTGTATGTTTGACATTATTATCAATTTCATGACTGGGTAAGGTAGTCTCTTTATTTTTAAAATTCGCTTTAATTTAACATTAATTATTAATTTTGATTTAATTATGTAAGTGTACATACCCTTGAAAACTAATTTCCCATGATTATTTAGTTATAGTGAATAAGTAAATATTGAAAATAGAGAAACACTAGCACTTCTGTAATTCTAAATCAGGATTAAATTGTTGTTTTAGAATTAAGCATGACAATTAATAGAATCCTATTTCATAAAGGTACTTCGACAAGCCTCAATGCGCGGTGGAATTGCATCTGAATAAGATAGCGGCGCGTTATGCAAAGAGTCATTTCGTTTTCGATTTAATCGGATCTATGGCAACTGACTTGTTTTTCATCCCCACGTGGAACCACTACGTAGTCCTACGTCGCGCTGTTTCTTTACTTATCATCTTTAGAAGTATCTCATTGTACAAATACATGAATAGAATTGGGAAAGACTACGAAGTGCGTCGAGCTCTCTACGATTTTTTCAACACAATACTTTGGATCATAGTGTTTTTGCACTGGCAAGCTTGTATTTACTGGTTAATCCCGTTACTCGCTGTATCTACAACAAAGCTCCAGAAACCGCATCCCAACTCTTGGATAAGCAAGGTGGATGACTTATGGTCCAGTAGTAATTTCAACGACAGATACGAGCACAGCATGCTCAGGGCTATCGCCACCTTCATGCACTCTGGCTTTTTAGTGCGTACCGAGCCCGAGACCAGAGAAGACCAATATGCTGTCATAGTATTTCATATGCTCTCGACTAAAATCTTCTGCTTCTTAATTGCTCAGTTCATGCAATTCTTCAAGGGTATCAATTCTTCGAAGTTGAAGTATCAAGCGGCTATGGCTCATTTGACTCAGTACATGAGCCACAAAAAGTTGCCGCACAAAACCCAGAATCGAATAGCCCTTTACTACGAGTTCAGATTTCAGAAGCGCTTCTTCCGCGAATTCGAGATTCTTGGCATTTTGTCCATGCACATGCGCCAGGAGATCAGGATGCACTCCTGTCGCAAGCTCGTGGAGAACGTCACCTTCTTCAACAATTTGCCGCTCTCGCTACTTTCGCGGATTGTAGCATTGTTAAAGTCGGAAATTTTCTTGACCAACGATCTGATCGTCAAAGCTAACCAAAAAGGAAATTGTATGTACTTCATTGCGAGTGGTACAGTAGCTGTCTACACTCTAACGGGTAAAGAGGTTTGTCATTTGGAAGATGGAGCTCACTTCGGTGAGATTGCTTTGGTTATGCCGGACGCGAAAAGAGTGGCTAGTGTTGTTGCAGTTGAGACTTGCACGCTGTACAAGCTAAAAAGGGCCGATTTCGCAAGGACAATCCATCCCTATCCCATGCTTTGGGAACGAATAAAAAAGATCGCTATTGATAGGCATGAAAAGACAAGTATAATGAATGCGCAATAATGTACGATTGGTTTGGCATAATGTAAAATACTAATTATAATCAAAGCACACTGCTTAGTAATGACATTATAGTAAATAATTTACAGCAGAAATATTAAAATGTTATTAGCTTTTAAATGTATTACCGTGTTATATTTTAATAATAAAACTAGTAAGAATTTAAATGACAAAATGTTTTATTAGTCAAAAGGAATGTGTCGTATAGTACGTCTTCAGAATAGTAACGTACTTGCCTTTCTTGCCGAGTTTAAAATATAGAAATTGTTTCTTTTTAATCAGTAACAATTTGATTAATGCAAACCAGTAGATCAATTGTAATTTTATATTTAATTCCATTGAGATTTTGATTTGACATCTTACTATAGAGATTTACAAAATTATTAGCTATATTATTAAAATTTATGAGAAAAAGAAATCGAAAAGGCATTGTAAGCATTGTAAATAAAAATTAATTTAATTCTATCGATGAAACGATTATCCATTTATTTTTAGATCATTTAATTGCCCGTTTAGTAAACCACCGTAAAATGGACAAAAATATCTGAATAAACGTTACAGTAACAAGTAATAAACATTATCTTCGATGCTATATATTCGTAAACTTGTCCGCGTCTATAGTCCCAAATTTAAATCAACGATCAATGAAACATAAATAAAATTTTACAAGTGCAATAGCAACATAACGTATTCGTAATTCATTAAGAAAAGACTTAATGTAATTAAAACCAAATTAATAAAAACTAAAACAAAAAAAAAATGAAAATGGACTCCAGCTAAGTCGGAATAAGAGTACAATGGCGTCGGAGTCGTGGGAGGGACGCTCGGGGGCAGAACAATGGCCCGCGCTCAGCGACGCATGGGCAGTAGTGAGCGCGACTCCCCGCGAGTTGCAGAGAGGTAGGGAGGGAAGTAGGCGCGGATGACAATGAAGCGCAGGCGGGGAGGGTTGCCGGAGGATCCCCCCATTGTCATAGGTCGGCAATGCGCCTGTCTGGTAGCTTCGCGTATAGGGTTGAAGCGGGTGCCTTCGTCCCTCCCGTTGTTCCTTCCTCGCACCTCGGGTGCTGCGCGCGCGCAACAGGCCTCGCCTCTATTGTGCCGACGGCCTGTCTCTGGGAGGGACGAGAACCGGGAGAACCCAACCACTTAGTCGTACAATAGCTCTTTTCTATATTTTTCTTTGCTCGGCGAGTGCGAGCGCTTTGCGAATTGTGCGAGCGAACAAAAGTAAGGATGGCTGATATGAGAGCTACAAAGAAAAGACTTCGAGAAAAAAAAAAAAAATTAAGTAAAATGAAATGAAATGGACTTTGAATGAGCACGTTCGAGAGCTGGTTAGTACAGTAGTATTCTTGGAAAATTGTTTTCCTGAGTGTTCTTTTCTTATTTCATTCATAATATAGTTTCATTATTCTTTGTGAGTACAGTGATCTATTAGTTGATTAAATAAATAAATTTATTTATTAATTATATAAATTAATCTATTTATTAATCTATTAATTAATTAGAATAAAATATTAAATTTAAATAACGCTGTTAGAAAAAAGCTAAAATAGTTATTTACGTATGTGTAATGCGTATGCGTTTAAGTAGAAATAGACGGATACGGCTAGACACTCAATGAATTTCACTTTTCTCTAACAATAAGAATTGCTACTATTATTTTTAATAAACATTAGTAGAATATCTATGATTCTTCTTTTCAGTGATAATAAAGTTATAAATATATTCATTTAACCCTCCAAAGTAGAATTCATAAAAAATGCAACATTTTTTTTTCTTCAATAATTCCACTTTCTCCAAAATAGTTCGAGTGGACCAAACGGAAAACTACACAGCTGCCAAAGGGTTCATCTAAAAATTTAAATGATCAGACAAAAAAGTGATCCTACCATGCAAAAGCCATGCCAAAAAATCACTGGCGAAAAGGACAAAAAACCGAAAGGGTCGGAGTAAGAGAATAAAGCAGATGAAAAAATATAGCAGAGAGATGGGGTGAGGGTGGCTGGATGCTCGAACTCGACAAACACGCCCGCGGATGTGAATTTCTCGCGGCGCAGTCTCACATTCCGCGCAAGCGAACCCGGATCGTTAACGCGTTTAACGGAGCGTGAGTGATGCGAGGAATCGCAATTCTTGCACCTACCCATCCTTGCGCCCTTTTGCGCTCGCCTATCCCTCTCTTTTAACACATATCTTATCTAACTTTTTTACTCGTGTATCCCTCTGCCCACCACCCTCCTCCCACCCTACTGCATGTCGTAATTCAGATGTCAACTGCAAGTCCATTTTATTGAAGATACACCGGGATGCTTTTATCCCATTGAGCATTTGGTTGTGTGTGCTTAACTGTCTGTTTATCCTTTGAATTAAACGAAAATATTTTTCGAATGTTACACACGTGCTCTTCTTTTCCTTCTGTGTATAGTTTGCATCGATTATCTATCGTTGTATCGATGTGGATTTTTATGCCTACGACATCATAAAATTTCCGGTTTTACACTTTTGTTCTAAAAATTTTATGAGATAATAAATAAAGTACTGTTACATGACAGTGTGCGCTGTCGTGGGAGCCGGGATTCGAGAGCAGACGCGTCGCGGTCCCTTTGGAGCGCGAGCTGCAGTAAACGGATACATGCTCAGAGAGATGCCTATATAGTAACAAAACCCGCGACGACGAGGAGGAAACCTAGCCGCCGCCGTTGTGCTCCTCTCCTCGCTCCGCGAGAATCGGGTCGATACTCTGCGGACCGACAACCCTCTCCTTCCTCCCTCTTTACCCTCTGTTCCTCCCTCATTGCCCCACCCTCTTTCTCTCCAACCCCTCTCTCTCTCTCTCTCTCTCTCTCTCTCTCTCTCTCTCTCTCTCTCTTGGTCTGTCTTTCTTCGTTCTTCATTTTTTCCAGCCATTATCTCCCTTCCACTCTTTTTCTCGTGCTTCGACGAAAAAGCGACGAGTCTTTTTATTTTTATTTATTTTTTTTTTTTTGCAGAGCAATGGTCTCGTCCTACCTTCGTCGCTCTTCGCCGTACTTTATCTCTGGACTTTTTCTTTTCGTCGAGTCTGTTTTACTTTCCATTTTATTCATCTACCTTTTTTATCTGTCTCCTCCATTTCTGTCGCTTTTATCTTTCTTTTTCTAGACGTATAGTGTGCATTTTGAATGACAGACGTTTGTTTTGAATTAATGTTAGCAAATTTATTACTTTTTAATTTAACAAAGTATAATTTGTAAATTATCTAATAGTCGTTACGAAAGTGATAGGATGGTTATTTCAAATTAGAATTTTACGCTGCGTAACTTTCTTCGTCAAATGTTAATCAATATCACTTTAAACAATGAGTATGATGCATTTTAAATATTATGTGGACATTGTAAATTCATATAAACATTATCCATAGAGATTTTAGAAACTAATTGCGCGTTTTTTTTCATGTCAGCGTGATTTTATTTTTTTCAAGATATCGTATTATGCAGTAAACTTTCACAACTAGTCACCACCTGATAGTCAACATTCTCTTTCGATTCACTTCTCTCGAAACATGCAAAATTTTATTCTATCGTTTATCGACCCCGAGTGGGTACGTTGAGGCTACATCTCCTCTATTTGCAGAAAGATGGTAGCACGGTTTGCCATCGGCGTATGCGCCGGATGTAAACATTACCCATTTACAGGGACATTAAACGCGTTCGTATTGAATGATTTGCTCAGTCGGGAGTATACTGCTGAATATTAGGACTGATTATCAATGCAAATCGATCTTTTAGAAAATTCCTAACATTTCTTTGAGCTTCTTGTAACGTTACTTTTTTTACAGGTTCGGAGACATTAGCATAGTTTTAAAAATCTGGATGATAAAATTAATGCATATTATAAAACAGTGAAAAAAGTATCTCAATACTTTTACTGAAATTGTTTTGAACCAAATTTTAAACTATGAAACGCCCACTGTAGAGTTAAGTTGCAGTAAAAATTCGCAACTGTTTTTTTTACCATCGTTTTGCTCTCTTATTTCCCGAATTGCAATGTAGCAGGCGAAGTATCGAGCTGAACTGCCGCAGCATCCCAATGCACAAGAGATACTTATTGATATGGGTTTCCGCTAGCTATTGACTTTTATATGTGAGGTAAAAGGCGAACCCCTCGGCTTCCATGCACTTCCGGGATCTGCAGTATATCAATTTTTAAGGGGGTTGAGCAGCAGATTTATCGCTACTTATATTCCGCTACCGATATTCGCCTATCAAAAGTCAGTAACCGGAGGTAGGGTGGCTCTCAGAAGGGTAGGTTTCTTTAAGAGAAAACAGAATAAATGAAATTGTAGGACAATGTAATAAGTTTTATAAAAATTATTTATTCTATTCCTTTTTTTCATTTTGAATCAATTGGTTAAAATAAAAAAAAAGAACTTGTTTAAAATTTTACCATTGTCCTTTTTCCATTCCCTCCGAGTTTATCCCCTTCTTTTTCGGCAAAACAAAAATTTCGAAAGTTTATCCAGGACGAAGTGTACCAGGAGGTAGATTGGTATCCTCGTGAATTTTTATGGTATCGTTACTTTGTGGATGCATACAATCAAGGGCGATGCATTAAACGATCTTTTATGAGCGGCACGGTAACCGGTTCCCCAGGGCCATAATCCCGCGGACCACCGGATCCTGGCATCTCACTCACCCTCTTCCTTCGTCTAACCTCTGCAGAAAGCCGAAGAAGTGGAGGATTAAAAAATTTAATTCGAAGAACCAACGCTCTTCTAACTTACAATTTGAATACTACAATATTCTTTTTTGTTTTCATTTCCACTCGTTGTTGTAAACTAAAAATAAGAATCTGATGGTTTAAAAAAAAAACATTTCCATGTTTATTGTTAATTCTTTGTCTTAAAAATGGCTTTAATAACAAAGAAGATGCATTCGTTTAATACTATTTAAATTTGAAGTTTAATTCATAAAGTAGTAATTAACGAAATGGAATCCAATTAATTTATTGATGCAATATAAATTTTTTTTTTATGAATATTAAATAGTTACGATACTGCTTCAACCAAGAGCGAAGCAATAGCGAAACGATTTGTCGTTCTGGCGTGTGGGACAAGCGAAGAAATGCGCGTGTAAACACGAGAAAGGGCGAAACACAAGGCTTTATACAGCGACTCTTTAATGTATTCCGCGAGGCATGACAGCTCCCTCGTAAATCGCGTCTGATTGGCACACGGCATGACGAGGCACTTACGTCGCTTGAGCGTCAGTCAATTGTCCCTTCTCTTAGATTCCAAGATAGGGGTGAGAGTGTTTATAACATTTATGTCAGCGAGTCCGTTGATTGTAATGGTGACCATATTGCCTAACTCTGCGCGAGTGTCTAAGATGAACTCCAGAACTCCGCAGTGGGATCCATAAAAGAAACTCAACGGGCCGCCACATCAAGTCTCCATTGTTTGGAAATGAAGGTTCACACGCAAGAAATGGAGGCTTTCTTTGATAACACGTTTTATCTTCTGATTATCAGCTGCACGATCTTCCACATTTTCGTTTATATCATACCACTATATGCGACGTTCAATGTTATTTTTCTTTCTAAAATTAAGGAACCGCTGATCGTAAAACAAAAACATTTACATCTTTCATCTGGGGAAGGTTCTAACAAAGTATTTTTTAAACTTTCTTATTTAATTACTATAATAAATAAGAAGAAAGAAGAAGAAATCATCAATTATGTGAACAATTTAATTCTCCTGTAAGCGAAACTCCACAACCATCACGGCAAGAATCGCCTCAATGAATTAAAAATGCGAAGGCAGACAGCAGCTTACGAAGCCACCATTAACGGGGAAACTTAATTACTCATCATAATGCAAAAATCACAAAGGGGTAAGAAAGTAAGTGCGCGCTTTCAAGAAGCGTCGCCGGCAAAAGCGTGCCCCACTGGTACAACTAACCGAAGCACTTAATCGTGATTCTCACGGGGTGGTGGCGTGAAAAAGCCGGCTTCTCACTTTCTCGGGTGATCTGCATAATTTTGCCGCGGAGCCAACCGCGCCCCACGCGCACCTTTCCCCTTCGTCGCTGCCACCAGGATTAACGAGGGCGCCTCCTTCTCGCTCCCGTCCGTGAGGGTAGTTTGTGCAATTCACCTCAGCAGCGTCGTCACTCGATTATCTCCGCCTTGTTGAGGCGAGAGAGAGAGCGAGCGAAAGTTCGATGATTTGCACAAGCCGCTCGGAAACGTTTACAGATGCACGTGAGACTCGACACGCGTCGCGGGAGACACACGCGGCGATCCCGTGCGGGCTGGGGGGGAGGCGGCCGAGCGCCATCGGCTCGTTTTAGCATTCTTTTTTTCACCTATCGCTACGGAAGCCGCAGCGTCATCCGCCGATGACGTTTGAATTTCCCTTTCTTCGAGCTCTTCTCCTTCGGTCGCGCGGTCGCTGCGGCTTTTTTTATTCGCGGCGGCGGAGACAAAGTGATAAGGAGTGAAATATGTTGCCTGGTATCGCGCGGGGTATTGATTGCCTTAATGCTTTAATAAATCTCTTTCGCTCTTTCAACTAGTTGTCGTTATTTTAATAAATGCCCGCGGACTATGGGAGCGTATTCATCGTTTTGGCGCGCGCGCGCGCGAGCATAATAGCGAAAAGATTACATTGAAATTTAATGACCGAATTTCGAGTGATATGCCTCTGCACATTGCCTTTCAATGGAGAAGGATAGCGATCATGCTAACTAATCCTGATGCTCGCATAAACAGAGTATTTCAAATCAGACGATATTATTTTCTATTTGTGCGAGCGTAAAATGATTAATGCTTCATTGAATTCGTTTTTAGTGCGTTAAATGGTTTTTACCTTTGTTAATAAGCGGTAATAACAAAGCTTGGATGCGTTTGTAGATGTGCAATTGTAATTAACTAACAGTACACTCGAAATGAGATGCTCTGGTAAAAAAGTTAAATGGTTAATAATTAATTTAATAATTTTGGGCTTTAGATTATATTTTTTTATGAAAAGTTTATGGGGAAGTTTATAATTTGTATCACACTTTAGAATAATTTAAATATTTATATATACATTTATCAGAATTGCATATTCAGCAAAGTATTTGTTACATCTACTTTTATGATAATTTTCCCTTTTAAATGAAACTATTAAGAAAAATGGTGGATCTAACAATATGAATTATATTCAATTCACTCATTCCTTTACAATAAAATTCTAATGCCATTTTTGCAAGAAGAATGCAAATTCTTTTTTTTTTTTTTTTTTGTAAATGTAATATAAAATGCTTTCTATGCTTTTTTCTCGTATACTGATGATCTTCCAACAAAACAAGCTTAAAAAAGAGGATAAGAACGCAGAATGGGGGCAGTAGCTTGGAAAATTCATAAACTTTGAAGAAGAACGAGGAAGAGAGGGGACTTATATACGTCACCTGGCCGAGAAATGAAAGCGAGCAAATAACAGGAGCAGCGTTGGCGCCCGGACGGCTTATAGAAACTGTGACTTTGCAGAAACGACGGCAGGCGCCGCCTCGCGTTTTCTAAACAAACAATTTGCCTTTATAAATGAGCCGAGTTCTGAACGAGTTTTCGTACTTGGCATTTCATTATCATCAACTTCTTTGGAATATGTCAGCAGCCATCGTCTCTTCACTCGTTTGTCTTCTTGGCTTCTCCACCTTTTTGCTTCTCTTTCGATGATTTGGTTTACTTCATTATTGATTTCTTTATACTTTTCTTGAATGTTATAAATATAAATGAAATAGGCCAATCGGATTTTAAATTACTAGTCGATGGTGTCATCGGATGCTAATTAAATTTTATAAGAAACGAGGTGTAACGTTTCAATTTACTCCACCTTGCGTATCAAAGTATCTACATTAAAATACCGGCACAATATTGTCAGTCGTTAAATTTCGATAAATAAATTTTAGCCATCCCGAATATTCGGCAAGGTAAAATGTGACGTCAGGTCTTTATTTTAATTGCAAATTTTTTTATCCACACGAGCAGAATGTGCAATAAAGTCTTTAGTTGCGTGGATCCGAGTGTTTACTTGAGCTTTAATTACTATTGCGGCGTTACACGATACGCATCGATCACAAGCTCCTGTTAGTCTTTTTGGCACGCAGTATATAAAATATTTGCGGGTAATTTTATAATCACGAAACATTTTTTTTATTTTCATTTCGAAATTTTATTTTATATTATTTACCTCATTATAAACGACACGCGCTCATCTGCCGTCATATTTTTTGTCGAATTTCCTTTTGACGATTGCATAATTAATAAGCGAACGAAAATTGCTCGCACGACACCAAAAATTTTATTTACAAAGCGGCGAGCGAGCGAATGAGTGCCGTACATAAAAAAGAGTAAAAAAAAATATTTCGAACGAGCTGCAGTCGGTGTACAAAATAGACGGCCACGATTCTCGCTCGGCCAAGTTTCTTTTATTCTCGATCTTCTTTTCTTCTTTTTCTTTTTTTGCTTTTGTATAAAAAATAATTGAAGATGCGAGCGCGTAGATAAAATTATTCGCGGGCATTAAAAACAAATTCGCGACAATAATTCAGAGGAAAAATAATGTGACGCGCGCAGCGGTTATCTCGATCGATAATTACTTTTTCCCATGAGGCTGGCGCTCAGGGGAAGACGCATGGCTCGCGCATGCAAGGCTTCCAGAAACCAAATGAAACGGTCAACCGGCCGATAAATCACTCTTTAATGTCCCCGGCGCTCGCGCGGCCTGCGCGCGGAATTAAAAATTCGCCGCGGCGCGTCCCCCGTATAATGCGAGAGCCACGCTCGCGCAAAATCTTCGTCACATCCAGCGCTTTATCATCCGCACGGGAGCTCCCGCAAGCGCGCCGAGTCTCCGCTCGAATCGATAGCATTCCGCTGCGCGCGACGTACATTACGCCCCGTCTACCATAAGGGATAATGCGGATAGCGTGCGCGTCGGAGACTGCGTATACGCAGGTACCTACGTGGCGCCCGTTTGTTTCTTCATGTCGTCGTCATATACTTTTCATTTTTTTTTTTATCTTCTTAACTACTTTGTTTCTGTTTTTTTCGTCGGTTACTTTTGCTCTTTTCGATTTCTTAACTAATACAGAGCATAAGTAGATTTTTTCAAATCATATTCTTCATATTCTTCATGTGTAGCTTAATTCTCTTAAGTTTAGGTCAAAAGTTTCAAAATTTATAATTCAGAATTCGTTGCTTTCTATAAATGATGTAAAAGGGGATTGCATTTACGAGTCTATTAATTGGAGAAGACGACGCTTTGACTAAGAAGCAAGTCGACGTACAAAATGCGGTTCTTTTTTAATAGGAATCGACATAAATTAATATGCAAGCAAAATAAACGCTGTTTAAAAAAACAATATCGTGGAATTATAAGAATAGTTATGACTAAAACAGATTTACATTTCAATATTACGTCATTATCAAAGTTCTGAAAAATAAAAAGTTTACCATGAACTATTTTATTCATTATACTGAATAGATCAGAAAAGCTAATTTGAAATTTGAATCCTCTAAAAGTGTGTGGTACGTTATTGGAAAAATTAAATTTCGTGAGAACAAAAAAAAAAAAAAATAGATTTAAGTCATTATACATAGCAAAGTCACAGAAGTTATACTTTTAGTAAGTCATAGAAATATTTTTACGTAAAGCAATTTTCTCTTTGTAATTGTAAGAAATATGACACCCTTTAAATGAAATTATGTTAAACCGGCCCCTCGTACAAATCATTATAGTTCACAATTTTGTGTAGTAATACACGAAAATTTTTGCAGATCAAAGAAAATCAATTCACGATTCGCAAAAGGCAGATAATATCCCACATGCTTTAACCTACATTTCTCATCTCCAAAAAGAAGCGAAGGAGAAATAAACGCGCGCGAAGGTCTCGAAACGACTGCCCCTCCTGATTTGTATCTCCCGCCACTAATTCCTATTATCTCGAGCGTTATTGCGGTTCATCCGGGCGCAGCGATTATTCGTCGGCTTTATCGTGCGTCCCCGTCTCGGCCATTCACGGGAACGCCATCTTCGTTACTTAGGGCCCTCGGTCGCTGCCAGAGAGCGCGGGGCCGCCGACGCGCCACCGGGGCGACTCGCACCCCGCGCCACGGCATGAGGGACCACCCGTGGTGTGGCGGTGCATCCGAATTAATTATTTGTTTTAATATAAAATCCGCGGGGTGTGATTTAGTTGGCCGCCATGGGGGCGAGTGTACCCGGTGCCTGTGCCAGCCTCTCTCCCGCTCCTTCCTCCGCGACGGCAGCCGCATATCTCTCCCCCTCGCTCGCTCGCTCGCAGAAGCGGCCTCGCATATAAACAAGTCGGTGTCGTGTTGTGTCCGCCGCGGCGAGAGATGCATGCGCGGCCAGGGCTAACAAGTTACACCAGCGCCGTCAGTGTGAAAGCCGAGAGCGCCTCTATGGATGTGTCCCTTCCTGCGTGGGGAGGCCGCGGCCGCAGCGCGGAGAGGGAGGAGGACTCTATCTCCCTTCGCGCGGGACACGCGCGTCTTCGCCGGCGGACGGAAGGAGCTCGCGGCGTTCATCTTGTCCCCACGTTAAATTGACTAATGAGATGGGAGCCCCGAGCTCGCGCGCGCGCGCGTTTACCGCGCGACGGCGAATGGCCATACGCGCGGCTTATATTTTATTTAAAGAGTTATGCGCCGAGCCGCGCAGAAAGCGAAAACCAAAGCGCCTGGCTTTTTCTGCGCGTGTATTCCTCGGGCCGACGCCGCCGCCACCGGCTCCCGGGCTAAAGTATTTATGAACTTTCAAACAGTCGGGACTCCTTTTTTTTTTCTGTCGCTTTTGCAAATGGCACCGGGCGCCGCGACTCCTCCACACGCGCCCAAAGCATTCACTCGCGGCCCGCGCGGTCTTCTCATTCGTCGTCTTATATAATGTTTTTTTTTCTCTCTCTGTCTCTCCTCCGCCTTTGCTCCATTCCCTTATTACGGCTTTGGCTTTCCGGGATGCATATTCTTTTAAGTGCCTTGTAAATTTTCTGCTACTTCTTGAAGTTCAAAAAAATGAGCTGACGCTAAGGAGCGCCGCGCGAGCTTTGAGCACCCGCAAGTTTCGCTTGTGCTAAATTGTAAGAGCGACGTTTGTTTCTTTTGACTTCGCGCGGGTGAAGACCCTTTTTTTCTCTCTCCTTGCCCAGCGAAATAAGATACGTGACAATTATGTAAGGTTCTGCCTTTGGTTTGTTTAAAAGAAATACGCCTGCGCGTGAAATGCTAAATTAAACTTGTATGTGAATAAATCAAGTTTATATTCATTGCCGAGTCCGTGGAGGATCTTTTAATTGAAGCGCATAATGCCCTGTAATTTGGTTCGTTGCATAAGTACGTTTGGTCCGTGGCTTTGTATTGTTTGCTTTGAAGAAATAAAAAAACTTGTATATATAAAAAGTTACATTTCTTCAGTATACCCTGTACGAGAGTCAGATTCTTTTAAATGTATGTAAAATTTTCTTGTAAACATTTAAAATAATCATCCAAGGATCGCTTTTTTATTTCCAAATGTAATTTACGAAATTATTTCTTTCATGCGATTGAAATTAATTTCCTCTATTCGGAATAACGCACATAACGACCCGCTAATACTCGCAACATGGTTCCTCTCGCACAAGTAGTCGCGCAATGAATAATCGCCGGACGCGATTTGAAAAATGTCGCTCGCCAAAAGCGACAAAAAGTCCGCCAAAAAGCTACCGCGCTCAACACACTATTTCACTTTAATACATAAATACTCGCGATAAGATCGAATACCGTCAAATTGGCAGGAAGATAGAGTTCGCCCTAAAATCAAAAGGCAACAATCTAAATTGCCGGATGCTCTCCCCCGCCTGTTCTCGTTCTCGCCGTGTCCAGGCTCCCCCCTCTTTCTCTTTCTCTTTCTCGTCTCCCTGAATTCCAGAAGCTGCGCGAGGAGGGAGAGGCCTTATAGGCAAACCCGAACGGACTCCGCGCCGTCCTCCTTTTTCCAGGACAGCGCGCGCCGCGCGCGAGTGTCCACGAGTTCTCGAGTGTCTGGGGAATCTCGTTAATGGATGGAAGGTGCCGTGTACGGGCGAGCGGCGCGAGCGAATCGCGGTACCCGCCGGCGGAGCCCACTAATCACCACTAATGTTAATATTATGCAGGAGCCACAATGCTGCTGCCGTAGCTGGTGCTACGCGCCCTGCCCCCCTCCTTCTCCCGATAAACCGCCGCGGGATCGTCTCCCTCGTTCCCCGTCCCTTTTCCTCTCGCTCGCCGGAGGAGATGCATGCACCTCGCGCATGCGATCCGCTTGTGTAAGGGACTGTAGCCCCGACGAAAACTCATTGCCGCGGCCGACGATGTTTCTGACGTTGTCTGGCCGCTGATACACCGCTGCAGCTTGTTTTGCGCTTCCTCTTTTCGCGCCGTTCCAGTGTATTTGGAGGAGGCTTTTTTGGGGTGGTTCCATTTCGCCCATTCGATTAGCTTGACGTTTTATTTCGTTGTAATGCGAACGAGCGACGTGCGTCACACGCTCTTCAAAAGAGACGGGGATTTCTTTTTTTTCTTGCGAAAATGCTCGCGGAAGTCATTCGCGCTCGTCGTTAGCACGAAACTTTCTAAAAAGTAATTACAATTTAAATAAAAGATTCCGTAAAATATGAGCAGTGTCTTGTTAAGGATTAACTTTGAAGGATTATAGCAGGTACGTCCGCAGTCCCTGTATATATGATGATTCATTGAAGTGTTCTTCTCTAATGCAGCAAAGATTGTGTTTCGATGCTTGTGGTTCAAAAAATATTTACATTTATATCGATACACTTGCAAGTGTCTTTAAATGCAAAAAAACGTATGATTTGTAAATTAATTGCTACATTATTGATGTTATTGATAGCGCTAGGTCATATTCATTCGGAAAAAATTTCCATTATCCAACTTACGCAACAAACAGTTTGCATAAATTTTTATGACTCTTTCATAATCAACAATGTGCGAATTCGAGTGGATTCGTAATCCTTGCAGAAAAAAAAACTGACCGATGCACACGTATAATACACACACATGACTCCCGTCACCTTTTCTACCGATGGCTGGGAATGACAAGGCGTCTCATTCCGCAACGCGACGTAACGATTAATAAAACCAAAGTACCCTGCCGTTTAGCCGAGCGTTTGGAAATTTCACTCGCACTGCACGCAAGCATTGTAAATTCAAACTTTGACGTGCTCGACGCGCAATCTTGCTCGTGCTTAAGCAGCAGCAGTCATTAATCCAGGATGGACGCCGTTCGAAAAGAAGACAGAATAGAACGGAGGAGAAACAAGATGTGTATAAGATATTGTTAACCTGAATATTACACGCGTCGGATTTCCATACGCGTCTAAGTTTATCGCGCATCGGATTCTTTTAATGATGCATACAGTAGTAGCAGCACGCACTACTCAATTCATGCGAGATTCAGTAGTTTTATATATACTACATCAACCTAAACCTGACTTTGTCATTTTCTATTTGCTTCAGTACTCAATAAAATTGCTAATCAAGTATGCTATGCATCTTGCGCTTCGTATTGTAAACAAAGTCCTTATTGTCATGATCAATTACAGGAAAGCAACTAAATCATACGCGTATACTCAATTTCCATTAATGTGCATCAGAGGCGATTTTTAAATGTTCATATTTTCTAGAATGGACCGATTAGGCTGGCGAGCAAAAGTTACAAGAGTTACAGCAAAAATGACTAGAGTTAAAGTTAAAGTTACAATACTGTATAGTAAAAATTAGTTTAAGTCCAGTCTGTGAACCACTTACAAGTCAGTATTGTAATTTTTGCTAGATTTATCGCAATTTTTGCTATAAAATTTCTCTCCGTGTCCATATACTATGAGAGAATAGCATTAACAACTGGAATTCCAATTAGGCTATCAGTAAAAACTTTAGTGAAACAGTAATGAAGCAGTACCTAGTGACATCAGCTTTCCTCGCTGAGAGGTGGCTTTTTCACCGCGATTAGCTCTCGAAGGAGACCTGCAATTTTCACCGGTGCAGCTTGGACACAGCCCGTTAGTCGGTTGACATTTGATGCGTCGCGCAGGCATATAATCAGGGCGTGAATTCCGAGGTATTTAAGTGTCCAGCGCAGCAGCGCGCCCTTCTTCAGTCCCGCGGTAATGATCTCTTTGTCCGGCAGACGCGCGACTTTAAGCGAAAACGTCCATTCAGCGGCGGCGACAATAGTTCGTGCTCGAAATATATTGCTCCGATTCCGAGGGTAAGATAAGTGCGACTGACTGAAGCACGTTGGGATATCGCTCGCTCCTTCTCGGCTTCGCAGCTTCTGCGACTGTTTTCGCGCTCCTTTTTTTTTCGCCGATTGTGCACTTTCCTTCCACTCTCGCCTCGACATTAAACGCTCTTTTAACGCGTAACGGACGTGTAATATGTGAGAAAAGGTTAAATTCCATTTTGCGAGTCGAGAGAGTTTACATAATTTTGCGCGCGTCGCTCACCGAGGCGGCGAATGCTTCTTCCTTGCGTCAGGCGAAGTTCAGAAGCATTTGACGTCAGAAAAGGATTTACGATTCGAGCGTTTGGCTTCGACAACTTATTAAGTCTTGTCTTTAAAATAGTAAATCACGGTTATTCAAGCTTCTTGCGTTTAAAATTGAGAAATTCTTTGTTTATGATTATTTGTTATATCATTTCAATTGTGCATGAGCTTTCGCTGAATTCACGGCGCTTACTCCGTTTTTATGAAAATATACAAACAATAAATAAATAATTTTAACAGTAAGTATTACCTTACAGTCAAAGTTAAAATTGAAGTGTATTAAATTTCCATAATACTCTGCCGCTCAATCAATCACAACGTACGAACAACTAACTATAATACATAAAAATGATTTTTCATAACTTAAGATTATTTAATTTAGAAGAGAAGACAAAGTTAAAAATTAAAAAAAGAAAATCTCCAACAAGTGACTTTAATTCACTTGTTAATAAATTTTACCTTTAATTCATAATTTTTAATACATTCGTCACTAAATCGAAATCAGTTTTATTTATTTCCAACGTTTCAAATCGACGCCAATACTCAACGACGTGATAACATATTAATTTACCCAATTAACTGGAAACTAGGAAAAAACCTCGATAACGCGATAAACGGCTAAGCGCAGAGGCAGGATCATTCCGAATCTCCCCATCCCCCCAGCCCGTTCGGAAGCTTGTAAAGGAGGCATCGCAGTTTAACGCTCAATCCAGAAGCTCGATCGCATTGAGGCTACCGGCTCGAAGTGAGCTCGGGCCCCGCGAGATCTCGCGGCGCGGCGGCGAATTATCGGAGCGCAGCGGCCAAGACGTTTATGCGCCTTGCCCGGGGATCTCGCTCGCGCGCGCACAGCCGAACCGATCATTGCGCGCGCACGCGAGATCGCAAGGTGCGCAAATAGCGCGCCGGTGAAAAAGAGTGGGCGACCACCCGGCACGGCCATTACGCTTTTATCTAATGGCAACATTCCGCGCGGGAGCCGCCGGGGTATTCCTCCCGCTTTTTAAGTAGCGCCGCGCCGGCAGGGGGGATTTTTGAAAATATCCGCGCGCTAATGAACTACCGACGCTCGCGTATATACTTCAAACTATAAAGTGCCTTGTTTATTATACGAAAGGGAAAAGATAAGCGGTAGCTGGCGGATGATTGCAATTATTAAAGGCTAGGATATTTGATAATCGACGTAAGTTAGTGCTCGCGCGGACGTTTTTACTGGCGATTATTCCCTCGTATTTTTCTTCGACCCGCTGCTGCTGCTGATCGTCGAGGGATGCAAAATAATTTTCGTTTTATTCGCGGCTTAAGGAATCGGAAGAATATCCTGACTGCGAGTATAATCGAACTAATCAAAATTTTGCTATTGATGAAGAAGCTACTTTGGATGCGGAGTGTAGTTTTTTTTTTGCTTCAGACGGCGCGGATGTCGGCAAAGTGTGGTTTTTTTTAACTTCAGTCGGTGGATCTTTTAAAGTAATTAACCATTTTCCAAGAAAAATTTCGAATTATTGAATAATTTATTATTTCCAAACAATGAAGACAGTGATACCGCAGAAGCTCGTAATTGAGTAAATTATTCAAACACTACAGACTAGTAACATCATACTATTGCGGCTTTTGTGCAGGCGCACGCGATCCTACTGTGAATGGTGCAAGTATCAAATCGGAGATAATATCAAGAAAAAATTTCAATTTAAAACAAAAAATTAATTATTTATAGTATAATATTTATGTATCACTTATGATTTAATTACAAAAGAAATAAATTTTAATTATAAGCACTATACGTGTACTAATTTAATCCATAACTCGTGTACGAAAAGAAAGAATTTGCAAAATAACACTATATACAATTACTCCAGTTCTGTCCTTCAATTCTCCCGAGAATAAGCAACAATTTATTACGTTAAATAAACGGAAATTTCGCATCACGGAAGTGGTCTGGGCACAATCGGCGCTTATATACTCAAAGAGCAATTACTCAGGGCATTTCTCTCGTCATTTTCATTTTTCCCCCGGCCACCCGCGCGCCGGCCGGGCAAAGCGTCGCACGAAACTAATGAGTTTCAGCAACTCGCATCTTTGAAGGAGACTTAATCGGTTCGTTGCAGCTGTCACTTGGCTCGACGCTTTGCTCGCGCATATATGCACCTACTTTCGCGCACACAAATCCAAAATATTCGCGCGCACCTTCCTCGCGCACTGTGCGTCTCGAATGCTTTTCTCGCCGCGTCATCTTCCATCCGAGCGCGCAAATATAACCCGCTCGGTTCGCTCCAATATTATTCAACGTTAACGTTTCTTAAAGGGTGAAGGTAACTCGTGCGAGCGACTTACGCGCTCGCGCACCCAGGCGATTAGTATGCGCGCCCGCGAAGATCATCCACGTAATGAACTCCCATTAAAGTGTAGCCAAGGCGGAGGTGGGGCTGCCGACGCCCTGAGAAGTCGACTCACGTGACGTACAAAACTGTTCACTTTTTTTTTTTATCAATGGTGGCGAGTCTAGTAAAGTATCGCGGATGTTTAACGAGCGAATGCGCCTGAAAAGTTTACGCTTACTGTGAAAATTATAGTTGGCAGCACTAGAACGAGCAACCTACATTTAATATACAAAATTTATTTATGAAAAAGATTAGTTTTTCTATCGTGAACATTTTCGACTTCGTAAGTATTTTTTTTTACTGAAAGTTTGTAGAGTTATATTTAAAATTATCTAAATTATATTATGAAAGTAAATTTTTTACTCTCTAATGTTCTTGAATCCTTTTAAGGATTCCAAGACTTTGTACATTCCGTTCGTAGTTTATTATTAGTAATTTTCATTTCATTCATCAGCCATTCAACTATTTTACGAGCGATTTAGATTGACATGCTTTCAGCATTTTTTTTGCGTTCTTTTCAATTCGGGGTCAAGTTTAAACGTTTCAAAGGCTTTTAAAAATGAGTTACTCACTTTTAGTGGAATTATTCCTGTTAATAATGAACCATTCTTAAATCGTCTTTTAAATTTAATTTTTCATCAAATCACTTAAAATTAATCATAACGTGATATATAAAAAGTTGGCAAAAGGAGAAGGAGAAGTAAGCTTCAACGTAAGATCAAAGTAGCATGAAATGAGCCCGATAGCCCGATGACGGATAGAGTATAATAACTGTACTTAATATACGATAACTAATACTTTATTAATGGTCACCTTATATGTGTGAGAGGAATCGCTCGGATCGCAATGCGGTTGCCGATTAGCTTATCGTCGTCAGAATCTCGACTTGTATTGCCGATGATTATCTCCCCCATTATAATTTTTCAGTTTTCATTTATAATTTTAAGTGTCACAGCAATCGCAATTCTATTTTCAAAGTAAAATTAACTATGTATATAAAAAAAAGGTACTTGTACGAAAACAATGACAGGTTTAGCTGTGCTCTCAGCGCTCAGATTTTCGCGCCAAGCTCCAGCTTTGCTTGAAACGCAAGCAAAATGTTCATATGCGCGTGCGAGCGGCGCGACGCTCGGTTCGCCGGGGTCGCTGACTCGAACGGTCGCCGATCCGTCAGTCGATTACTCGCGGGGATCTTACGTGAACATGGAAACAGGTTCTTGGAATCCGGTTCTCGATTCTACATACGACTCTAATCAACGCGGTTAGATTGCTGCATCGTTCGCTTTCTCCCAACCTCCCCGTCTCCTCCTCTTATTTCGTACGTCTCATAGCTATGGAGCCACGCGCTCGGTTACTTCTTTTGCTCGCAGTCCAGTCGAATTAGATAGAATACTACTGCCTATTTTGAGAAGTTGCATTAGGAGAAGATTTTGTTGCAGGAAGTTAATTGGAACTATTTTAAAAATAAAATTAAGCAAGTTTCGAATGAGCAAGCGTAACTTTGGGAGTAGCTTTTTAAAGAATAAAAAAAAAAAAAAAATGCACGGTGAATCAATCTCTATTAAAATTGCAGGTAAAAAGTGATTTTAAGTAAAAGGCAACTCCCTCGCCATTTTCATCGATTAATTTGAATGTATTCACATCGAGCTGTTCATGAAATGCTGATTTAGTAGGAAGCTTACGAGTCGGCGAGCCGCTAATATGAAAATTTATATAATTTATTTATTTATTTATATAATTCATATAGATTATTATTTATCAATTATGAAAGAACAGTTATGTATGTCAATAATCATTTTAAAGATAATAACGCGTGCGTTTAATTGAAACTTATATTATTTCCTGAATCATAAAGTATTTATGAAAATGTTTTAATTTCTATTTAACATTTAATCGAATTTTATGAGTGAAAAATTTTAATTTCTTCTTTGAGCAAAGTAGTTACGATTGTTCGTCAAATACATTCGATAAAACTAAATAATTTTATTCTTTTAACAAACAACTAAAGTTTAAAAATAGTTTATTAATCAAATCATTTCTTAACCCTTTAACTCTTAATCAGAATTCTAGGAAATAAAGAAAGCATCGCTTGCAAAGTATGCTGAGTTAATTTTTCGAAATAAGTTCGAAAGAAAAATTGAATCGCACAAATTGGTTGGCATTCTTTCTGCTCATAAAGCAAAGGGTCGACCCCATACAAAGGCTCTGAACAGACCTGTCTATCTCATCCAGAAAGAGTTGAACCCAATTTTTTTTCGCGTTTTCTCCCTTGCTTTAGAAGTTTTTCAGGGTAACCGAAAGTCATCCGATTTCTTAGGGCGCCCTGGCACGCAATGTTCATTATCCTCGCGCGTCTTCCGAGTAATTACTCCTCTCGAGCAGAAAAAAAATGACAGAAGCGTCAACGATGAAAAGACCGTCGGCACCAGCAGGTGCTCTTCGATTTGCGCACGCACCCGTGGGGCCTTATTATTTAGCAACAATGATGCAAAAATCAAAGACTAGCCGCATTGCGGTCGGGGTAATCGGAAGAAGACAGAAAAGGAGAATCAAAATAGTTCGTGCAAAGCTGACCTAGGGGGGGAATATAAATGCTTGTTGACGACTTCGAGCCCATCGTCGACATTGTATTAGCACACGGTAGCAACCGAAATTGCCGAGAATTGCTTAAATGTTGGGTATTTTCTAGAAAACGTTAAGGAACATTATACTGTTCTTAAAAAAGGGTATATTATGAGTATCATTAGACATATTTTTTAACAGAATATTGTAATTAAGGAGTTTTAGTACTGTCAATGGATTTTGGTTAGACTCAACTATTCCGAGAAAAGCTTTTGTATTTAGAAAGGAGTCACTAAAATGTTTCTCTGCAAGTTGAGATTTTGGACGCAAGAATAAGAAGCTTAATGAATCAAATTCGTTTTGAAAAACACGAACACACGATCAATTGTAATTCACTTAAAACGTAACATTATAGTCCAAAAAATCGTACATGTGAAATTTAAAAGAAAAAAAAAAGAAGAAAACAAAATCGAATTCATTTTTCAGTCAGACAACTTGGATGAAAGCACGTTTATAAGCGAATTAAATTCAGCCGAGTGTAAATACAAAAAATTAATTTTATTATATTAAAACATCAGATGCACGTTTAAAAACATTGAAATCGATTTATTTTAAGCCGTACCGGGCACGTATCAAAGTAACAACAGCTATACCCAGATAATTTTCCCCGAAAGTATAAATAATCAGCGGCGCGGCGGTATGAAGACTCGATTTTCGGACCGCGGCACGTATGCTCACTGGCGCAACACAAGAGATTCGCTTACGCGGCCAAACAGAAGTCTTACTCCGAGTGGATCAAGCGGTAGCTGCCAATTATCGTTAATTGAGATCCGAAACGCGGCGGCGGTGCAGCTGCAGTCTCTCCCACCCCGACTCTCCCCCTTTGGTCGGCACCGGCGGGAGAAGAAATGGTTCCGCTGGAATTTCAATAAGAGATCTTTGTGTCCGATCGTCTCTTTTCTGTCTTCCGCGCTACCGCGGCCCGCTGTTAGCTCGCGCGCGCGGCCCGATTGAGATAACTCGAGAAAGAGAGAAAGACCGAGAGTGGAATGCACTTACGCATTTGCGCCGGTGACAACGCTTGCGCGTATCCCGGTCTTTTGAACTCGAGGGAGAGGGGAACGGAGAGCGATCGCAGGGAATTAATTGATGGTCGCTCTGCGCCGGCGATTATCCGGTTCATCTGCGGCGGTGGTCACCTCGCGCGCAGCTAGTCCTCTAATCTGGGCAGCGGCGCGCTCTTTTCGCGCGGAGCTGATAAATTTTCCAAAAGCCACGGATGCCGACTGCCGATTGTGCGTGAGCCCTGGACTTGCGTAGTAGGTACGGCTACGTACGCGGAGCAAAGCTTC
Source organism: Sycophila texana (assembly GCA_035582955.1). Classification (NCBI taxonomy): domain Eukaryota; kingdom Metazoa; phylum Arthropoda; class Insecta; order Hymenoptera; family Eurytomidae; genus Sycophila; species Sycophila texana. The sequence continues at coordinate 1,253,502 of JAWWEN010000024.1, read as the reverse complement.
CGCGAGGGACGGTCATGCGATCTTCCCATCTCTGACTTCGCAAGCCGAAGGAGAAGTGGGTAATTGACACTTAAATTATGCGGACGCTAATTTTTATTCGTGCTATCTGTACTCTATACCGAAAACTTTTCGAGTGGACAGCTGGAAGATTGATAGTAGCCAGCTTCTTTAACTGGATATTTGCAACTTTTGTGAGATTGTTTATTGGAGACGGTATGGAATCACGATTCTTATTACGCTCATCTTTGTCATCTGGGAATCTTAGATTTGTTATCGCGTCACCGAGACGATCGTCGTCGATCTCGTTTCACGCCGATCGAATTCATCAAATAGCTATAATGAATATTTAAATGGCAGCATTTCTATCGTACAAGTATTTTAATGATTTCTCGTTTTGTCAATCCATTTTGTAATTGAACAGATTAACAGACTTATTTTCCATACAATTTTGAGATACACGTTTTAAAATCAGTTAAACGACCTAAAGTTAGTGTTAAAAATGTATTTAATTAATTAAGATAAAGAAAGCTTCAAAAACACGAAACCGAAACCGTGAATTAGAAGCACGAACGAAGGAGAAAATAGAATAGATTAGTTAAGCATACAGAAATCATGACTGTGCATAAAATATTTAAAAAGCTAACCACTGAGTGAGCACCCGTAAAAGAATCGGTCACCGTATAGGTATATACATAGATAGAAATGCATCCACGGACCTCCGTTGAGCTCAAAGATCGACAGCCTCAGATTCTCATTTGACCCAGGGTCCAGATAAAGGGAGCTTGGACCTTAGGCCTTCGTGAATACCAATAAGTGCTCACCGAGAAAGCAGCAGCGGCTTCCGTACGAATTAGATCACGCGATGAAAAAGCCGCCGAGTCACGGTACACTCGTGGCTCTTTCGTCAGCCTCCCGAAAATTAAACAGAAGCACCGATCCTTAACTTTTCAATGTTATTGTCTGAAAGTGATTATCTTGATTACGGTGGTGCAGTGATCGCTTATATATCTATTTCCTTTTCAAACTCCAATCTGTAGACCCTTTTTCTCAATATCAGTTTGTAGTTGATCTTACTGATAATTATTAATATTGACGTATTTTTGTTACACGAATTAACATTTTTAAACTAAAACTTTTGATAAAAAATCAGCGGTCACATAATTGTAGTTTTTTTCATTTTATCATTGTGTAACTAACAGCCATTGTTTTCTTCATATGAATTATTTGTCGGTAACTTACAAAGAGAATCTCCACACGCATAGTGCGCTTGATCTAATTAGTAGTATAATTAAGAGTCTATAAATAGAAATAAGCGGAAAGAACGGTGAATTAAAATTCCGATAGGTAAAATTTACGCTCGATAGTCCTTTTCGTCATAAACACGTTATTATGTTAGAAACGAATGTATGAGAATAATGACTATTTTTTATTGACATCGATGTCAATGAGATGCACGGCTCTATAAAGAGTCCTCGTTCAAGGTCGTCCACCTGTCAAGCGGCGGGGCCCGACAAGAACGACACGGCCCGCAGCGCTATATATATATGTATACTGTACATACGTGCTGTGCACACTCCTCCATGTCTCGAAATATCTTTGAAGATGTGCACACAGACAGGCACGCGTGCTACTTTAACACGTGTTCTTTCTTTAAGCTACTTTTTTTTCTCGCATTGGTAATTCATTCATTCTTCTCCTGCTTGTTGTTTATGACTATCTGCTTCGCCGGTCTCTCCTCAATTTGATATACTTTTAATTAAAAAAATTCCTTTATAAATGTGATATTATCACGCTACTTCAGTAAATTCTTTTCCCACTTCCTTTCTTTTAATTCTTTGTACTTTGCTTTCTTGGGATGAATTAACATTTTGTGTTGTTTTACAATTTATATACTTTATTAATGTTGCGTGTATTTTCGAAGCGATGTATGGTTATTCTATAAAAAATATTCTATGAAAAAAAAAAATAACTCAATCTTACATGAAGGTATTGAAAAAGTACAATTTCAAAATTAATTGACTAGATTTTACAAAACTATGCATGTTTCCTTTTATTTACTCAAATTTTTAGATGACGTTTTTATTTTAGAAATATTGTTTCCGAGATTGAGTCAATCATGGCACGATATCAAATAAAAATATCTATTGTATAATGTATGCTGTTTTCTCTTTCTCCTTTCATTTTTCCCGGATCTTTGTCGCATTCTATGGTTTCAGAGAGAAACGCCATTCCGCTATTATACATATCTCGAAATACAATTGGGATACTATCCCCCGGGAACTTAAGATTCAAGTCTCCCCTGTTCTCGAAAGTCGGTTACGTTATGTATTCATAACAGCGTCACGGAACGTTGACTTCGAATTATTATAAGCTACTTTCCAAACTTAGACAAGCTAATTTGTATCTATGTGGTTTTTGACTTCCTTAAGCGATTTTCAATTTGAATGTAGTTCGAAAGCTTTTAATAATTTCAGGTGCTTTATCATAATTCTGCTTTTTCTCTTAGATCCATAAATCCAATGAAAATGGTAATAGCATTTCTTTCTTTAATTAAAATTGCAATGGAATAAAAATTTCCATTCGAAGTATGTGAATTTTGAAATAAAAAATCCAAAATCGAATTTGGTTATCAACGCAGATCAGGTTGTATGACAATATACTTAAAAATAATTATTTAAATATCCAAGTTATTACATATCTGGAGCGAATTTTATCACTTAACTAATAAGTGTATGTTAATCATTAAAGAAAAAAAAAATACTTTACCCACAGCTCGTTTATTAACTTGTCGACAGGTTTACAAATTATTAATAAAATTTCCTTATCGCGTCGAGCATTCGCTCGCTAATTTACGAAAAATCAAGAGGAGAGAATAACGCGACAATTACGCGCTTTTAAAGCGGCCCACGGTTGGTATACCTATACAGTAAACGGGCCGTTCGTTCGTGAACCCATATCCGTCGATGATCCGCGGCAAAACCGCCCGTCGTGGAATCCCCCGCGGTTTACCCTCCTAATTTATTGTTAAGGACGTGCCAAAAGTGGCCGGGGCGACGTTCGAGAAAAAGGCCCGGCCGCTCGCGCATCCTCGACCCGAAAAAGTGTGCCGCGCGGCAGAGAAAAAGCCGCGGCGCGGAAGAGACGTCGGCATTCCGGCGACGGGACCGCGGAAGAAGAGGCCGATATTTAAGGGCCTCGCTTGATGTGCTGCATCGCGAATGAGGCTATTTTACACAATATATCCCGCGGGGCATAATCGCGAGTAACGAGGCGATGCCCCAAGATCCCAGGCGGTCTCTCTCTCTCTCTCTCTCTCTCTCTCTCTCTCTCTCTCTCTTTATTTTTTTCCCTTTCCCTCTCTCTCTCTCTTTCTCTCGCTCCAGCTCGTGTACTACCAGTCTTTGTTTCATTTGTCCGGCCCAAACTTGGCTCGCGTGCACGGCCGCGGCTCGATTTCTTCCTCTCGGGCTGTTTCGGCCGCGTGCGTGCGCCGAGCTACGCGCGGTTGTGCGAGAGACGGGCCGGGAGAAAGATCGTTTTTTAATGAGAAACGCTGCGGTTTCGCCGGAGGAGTGCGCGCGCGCAAGGCATTCCTTTCGATCATTATCGCGGTGACTGAGAGAAACAATTCGCTTTGTCGAGGTGCTTGTAAGACATCGATATATCGTCGATGATTCCTCCCCCCCCCCCCTTTCTGACGGATCGACAGATTGTTTTGAGGACCGCTGCCGCGATCGGGCCCGGCGTTACGGCAGTGATTTAACAAAAGGAGAACACGTACGTGAGCACGCTCTTTTTTAATTGGCTAGAGACGACGGCCTCCCCCCCGCGTCAAGTAGATAACGCCCAGTCACGTCAGACGCGATGCAAAAATCGCTGATTCGCAAACGCATTCAAGTACAACGCGACTCTCTCATAGTTGATACAGTGAAAATTTCATTTTTCTTTTTTTAGCGTTCCTATATGCACTTTTTTGAATGATTATGAGCGTGCAATCGTTAAGTGAATATAGTCGCTATTTTAATACCAATAAATAAAAAAAACTATTATGTACTCATAGTCCACATTTTAAACAATTAAAAAGTGATATTCACTGTTTCATACATTTATATAATGAAAAATATTCAACTAACTGACAGTAAAAAAAATCATCCTGTGAGGAAGCAAAAGTATAGGTTTAAAAAAAAATTCAGTGTTTCGATTTCCGAGAGAAAATGACTTATTATACACCTTGTCAGATAAATGTTTGACAATTTAAAAGAAGATGCAAAAAAAAGTCGGCAAGTAAGATTTTAAGCTTTTCAAGGAGAAAGAAAGCCGCGACGCGAAAAAAGCACGAGTGCAAGAAAATGAGAATCCGATTGAACTGAAATTCAAATACCTTTATTTCGGGATTCCGCGACACGAATTACACTCGTTACGGCGAATCGGCGTTACAACAAAAAAAAAAAACTTTTTCACCGTTACACAATGGCTGCCACTCGAATCGCGACGGGCAAGAAGAAGCATGCTCGCGAGCGAGTGCTTTAATGGGCCTCCGCCGCTGCCGGTAGCAGCTTCTTCGATTTCTCGCGTCTCCCCGCGATCATTACCGCATCGGCTCGAAAGAAACAATTCGCTTTGTCTCGCGCTCACCGAGCCGACGGAGAGATCGCTCGCCTCGAGCGCGCCCGTATCCCGCAGCGCGGGGCTTTTTCTCGCGCCGCCCGTCAATCAGGCGCGGATAGCGCGCCGAGAAAGAAATTTCATTAGCCTTCGGTGTTTGCCCGATGTCGATTGTGTTCCGATCCTTCTCCTACCGCCGCGGCTTTTTCCCTCCCGAGGCGCGAGAGGGAAGCCACCGCTTTTCTGGGCACCGAAGACGTATGGAGGGCTCGCCGTGCGAGTGCACCTCGCTGCGCGACTCCGCGGTGTTGGAACAAATTAATGTCGCTTCGTTGATTGTCGATTCGCGGAGATTAATGGTAGATGCCGAATGGTAATTAGTTATGCGGTATACCGAGCTCCGTGAGTTATAGGGACAAAAGAAAACCGCGCACAACGGATTTACAAGGTGAATTGATAAGTTTGACGGCTGGCTTTTTTTTCGCAGGGAAATTTAATAAATCGACGCGTTTGTACGCGAGGTATGCAAAATTATGCATTTTTGATTTTTCCAACGATTACGGCGATCAATAATGTTATTATCAACTTACACGCTGAAAAAAGGTGTAACAGTTTCTATTAAATTTTAATAGGTGTTTAAGACTTTTTTTCTGAAAATGTCGTTATACGATAAGGCTGTTAATTGCTACTGTCACCTTTATACGAAAAATATTCTCGGTCTAGTGCAGCATGATGTATACAGTGTCAAAATACTTTACACTTTTCTTTTGAATTTTATTTATAGATACAATTACAGGATGAATTTCGTATATTATACTCAACGCGACGACGTCCTTCAGAATAGCCCACTGTAAAGTCACGTGAACGTGGTGCATAATTTACTCAGCTGAATATATATTGCTGGCATTGAAAGTAGATATATTAAATTATTGTAACTAGATTTTAAAAATAAATAGCCATAAATAAACTCTACGCGTTTCAAAATTATGAAAATGACCATTTGTATCCCCTCATTAAAACAGTTACTTCTGAATTCCAATCCAAAGATTTTCCCAACGCTTGTATGCTTTATTTATGAAATCAACGAAAATGCATTTCGACACTCTATTACGGATAGCACTATAAATCCCCGTTGATTCATCCTCAGAAAATTATAAGTCGAAAATGAACTACACAAGTGGCGCCGATAAATTATACGCTGAAAAGTCTTGCCCAAAAATTAATCACCCCTCGAGAATTAATATAATAACGCGCGGGGCACACTGCACAATCGATAAAAAAAAGCCGGATGCTAACAGTGCACCGAAATATATTATCTTAATTAAAATATTACAATAAAATAAATCTCTCGTGCTCGGTCAGCAAGAGAAGAAACGCGAGCGAGAGGAGCTTTAATGGACGGCGCGCGAGCTCTAAAAAAGCGCGCGCGGCGCACGCGCTCGGACCAATTTAATTGCGAAAGAAATTCCTGTCGATTTGCACCGGGGGGACGATTCTCTCGCTGCGAGTGCAACATGACGCGCGCATCAGCCGCCGGCGCGCTCTCCGAATTTCTCGCGCTCGCCTCGGGTGTAATGAAGGTTTATGGCTTGTTGATTTAAGAGGACAAAGATCGATACGCGCGGAGAGACCGACGCCGCCGCCCCGGGTAATGAATGAGCCGAGTGCCGGGCAGGTGTAGCCAATGCGCGCACGAGGCCGATATACGAATGGACGGATTAAAATACGGTTACTAATATGGTACTAACGACTTTGGCGCGCGCCTCCGCTCGAACGCCTGTGTGTATATACACGCGCGTTTTTTCCTCGGCGCGTTTCGAGATTGGAGCACGCGTGCGCCTGCGATTGGGTGGTTTTCGTGCCGCGGACTGTGTATCGGTTTCACCGGGAGAGGCTAGTGCAAATTCCAGGCAAGGCTGCCGCGCGGAGTTCGATGCAATCTTAGATGACGAGTTTATCCAGTTATATCCGGTTTCTCGCAGAGATTCTCTTTGATCTAGTTTTACCCGTAATCATTTTTAAATCGACCGCGATATTTATGGTTTTCTATAGAATCGCCACTTGAAATAAATCATGCCGTTGTATTAATTAACGGCGTCTTTTTTTTTCCTTTTGTGTATTTCGCGACTATCTGCGCACACGTGAGAAAAACTGAACTCCAGTTATAAATTATTAGTTAAGCTACTATACGGCGACATGCGTCTATAAAAGATTATTATAATGTATACAATCATTTTTAAAAACTTGAAAGAAATTGTAACCTGTTTAATATATTTTAATCCGTATTTTTTTATAATCTATATACTTTAATCCATAATTGTAATCAGTATAAGTAAAGGGACAGTCGAATACCGTCAATTAATTAATTCTCAAGAACTAGCTAAAAAAAAAAGGTTAACTGAAAAATAACAACGATTAAGACGTAAATATGGAACAGTCGGCATGTATGTGCCGGTCTGGCTGCGTTTTTGCGCGCAATCTCGAGCCGAGTAATTGCGCTCGCGCGCACCTTATGGCTATGAACCGAGCGATGCCATTATCAGCGGCGCTGGCTGGATATAGGCCTCCGACTGCAGGACGAATTTGGCGCGCGCCGATCGATCGTCTCGGTGTGTATAGTGGCGCGTGAGAGAGCCGCGCAGTTCTATTATAAACCATTCCGCGTCACTTCGGTAAAACTCGGCCGACCCGTTTCGCAAGTGCGATCTGCGTAATTTTTGTCTGCTTATGGCGAAACGGGATTCAGATATGCAGCGGCGACCTGGGTACTCACACCGAGGAAGGAGGAAATGATCCTTTTATTTAAAAGCGCCGGTCGGTAAATTGAACTCTCGCCGATTAGTTAACTGGTATTACGGAGCCTGGAGCGCCTCGCGCTTATGATTTGCACCGGCTTTTCATCTACTCCGGGACAGATTTAGAGTAAACAATTTTTTCACTTCGCGAGATTAACGAAAGTTATACAAGATAGTACGTCCCGATATATCTCAAACGGTGTAAGCATAATCAATGCGGAAAAGAGCTTTCATGGGGGGGGGGGGAGGGCGATTTTTTTAAGCTACGTAACATACTTTTAAAATGTAAATATTTGGAAAAAGATAAATTTTGTCGTAACATTTTTTAAGACTATATGCATTTATTAAAAAGTATACACTTCTATGTAATAAGAGCATCTAGAAATTATGTAAATTTATAACGATATTCCCATAATCTTAAAGATATAGAATATAGATTTATAGATAATGTGTATTTGTAAATCAGATAGCCGTAGATCTACAAAAAAAAGGTTCACTCCTCATGTTAATCTAATTAATGCCCACCAGGCTACTAAATTATATTACATATCTCATCTAACGCTCGATAATACACTTATTTTCCTAATAAGTTGTAAAACGACATCAGCGTAAAAATAAATAATCGTTGCCTGATATCATGTACGGCACTAATTGAATAATTGAAAATCATTACAAGGAATTACTAATTGCAATAGTAGTCTCGCTCAATCTTTAGCGAAGCGTCCGAGCGCACGCGCCTCTGGAAACCGTTAATGAAAACTAATTTTTGCGAGAGCCGCTCGATTCCTCATAACCCGAGTGAGGCGAGCCTCTCGGCGCGTCGAATTTCTGCGGTTCATTGCTCATGCAGAAACGGCGGGGATTTCTCCGCAACGCGAGCGAGAAATCGGACAAGTGTACATTAAAAAAATCAAACGGGAGACGATCGCTCTAGGGACCCTTAATTATATTGCAATTAATATCGATTCCGCGTGATTTGCATGTAGATATTTAGCCGGCGCTCGGGAGGAGGCTCTGTGGCCGCCGAGGTGGCCAATTATACCAGAGCGATCAATGACCGGGGGACGTCTAATCGGAATTGCGCTAATTGACAGTGGGTCATTGAGAGGCGTCGTCGATCCACCAATCATCTTTCGTCTCTCGCTAGCTTATCTGTTGTTCGATCACGGCGTAGACGAGGAGAGGGCACAAAAGACAAGACAAGGCGACATCGGCGTTTCAGCATCGATCAATTCTCGGCCCTTGACGCTCCCCCGACCGTGTCACCTCTTGTCTAATGAGGCCTCGATATCGATGACGAGCGAGCAAGTTGGCCCGAGGAAACGAATCTCTCGCTGCTTGTTTTTCAATGTAAATAGTTGTTCATTGTCAGTTTGGGGAGTTCCTTTATCGGAAATGCATACAATTATTAAATTATGAACACGATAAACCATATCAACTGTTTTAATCATTATAAAAAGTGAAACAAAAAACTAACACAAAAATAATTGTTCTTCTGAAATATAATTAAACATTTGTTAAAATAGGACCAGGAAAAATGAAAAATTCCAAAGAAATTAAAATTTTATATTAAATGTAGATAATAAAAAGCATAGATATAGCAACTGAACATTCATGAACGTACATGTGGAAAAGTGCTACGTGGAGGAATTGTCGCAATGCGAGTGAAGACCGGCAAAAAAGTTTGACGCGAATGGATCGAAATGAGTGAAAGCAATGCAGAAGAGCAAAAGAAAGTTGAACGCGTTTAAGGCGAGCGACGGACAATAACAGGCGTTTTTAAGGATGTTCGGAGAACGTTGTACTTTGATGGAGTGTACAATAGCATATAAGGGCAAGAGAATCGATGAGAAGAAAGAATATTTAACTATGGATAAATTAAAACTTATTCTTTAATTCTCGATCAGCAAAAAGTTGCAATTAGATTTCAAAAAACGATCGATTAATTTAAGAATATTGATACTACAAAAGTAATAATATACGCAAAGCAAAGTAAAATTTAAGCAAACAACCGATACTATTATTATTTTTAATTTTTATTTACAGAAGTAGCATCGCTCATACATTGTAACAGGCTAATTCGATAAGCAATTAGCAAAGTATTTTAATTTAGAGAATCTGTATAATTACTGTTGATAATGCAGCTCCAAATTAAATTATAATTGTTTCGCGATTAAGTACGGAGTATTAATTAGTAAACCTTTTATTTAATTTTTTTTTTCATAAGTCCGTTTATAATGACATAAACTGGTTCTGCTCGGCAGAGGGCTTGTACTTTTTTGGTAATTTAAATTCCACGTGCACCGTAATTCTTCAAAAGTCGCATAAAAACTCCTTACATAACGTTATTATTAAAGTGCACTCGAACGCACCTCATTATTTACCCTCGTGCCTTTTCAATAAAGGCAAGTGCCACAAAATAAATGAACAATTTTATATCTCTATTTATTTTCAGCAGCATCAAAGAGCCGATAAGAAAATTCGACGCGATCGCCGATTGTAAAAGGCAATTTGCAATAAAACTCGGGGACGCTCTTCATTTCATAGTCGAGTGCGTCCGAATCATTTCTCGGAGATAAGTTGCGCAAATGCGCCGACGATCGCGATCGCTTGTCAAATGCCCCACATGCCCCTCGTTATTCGCAAAAGCTTGACTTAAAAGCGACGATCGCGAAATAAAGAGTTGTCACGGCCGAGATAGGACATTAAAGAAGATGTAATAAGAAGAAGAGAAGGGCAAAAGGAAGGCACGAGGACGGGGGTAAGAAAACGAAGCGAGAACAGAGCGATCGGAGAGGACATTTAAAAGGTAGAAAAGAGCGGGGAGAGGAGCAAGGAAGAAGGAGGGGCGGGAAAAGGAGATAGGCTGCGTTCGCTCGTTCCTGCGCATAAGGGGGAAGAATAAGAGAAAAGATCACGCGCGCCGGCTCTCCCTTTCTCTCTCTCTTTCGCATCGGCTCGCCGCGAGAGATACACCGTGTGGGAAAGAAGGGGCCAAAGAGTGGATTGAAGATGTAAAGGGGCCCGTGCATCACCTGTGTCAGCCCACGGGTATCGCCGCTGGCGCGTAAGTACACCGGCGGCGTGCGCGAGGGAGCGAGAGGAGGATGCCGAGTCCGGGGGAAGGGAGGCAAAAGATCGGCAAACGAAGCCGAGGGACAAAAAGTACAAGAAGGCGCGGAGAGGCGCGCGATGATAAAGGAAGAGCGAGAGGAGCGCGGGGTAACGAGAGAATGCGAGAGGGAGAGAGACCGAGGGACGATGGATAGAGAGATGACGAGAAAAAAAGAGCGAAGAGGAGGAGGCCCTGGGAAGTGAGGGGGGTGGGGGGAAGCGGCCGGTAGAGAAGCCGCCGAGCCTGTGACAAGTGAGACTTCGAACTCTTGAGGCGTATCGGGGTGCCTCTGCACTCTAAACGCAAACGCGTTTTGCATAAATCTTCGCGAGTCCGCTCTCTCTCTGTCTCTTTCTCTCTTTCGCACTCTCTGAAACACGTGTGTTCCCGCACGTGACATTGAGAAGAGATTTCACGCCGCATTTCTAATTTTCTTATCCTTGCTTTCGATGCTATTACACTTAGATATCAGAAAAATCGTTTAATCACTATATAAGTGAAAAACCAATTGTTTGCGTCGTTCTTTTCAATATTTACTTTGCAACTGTAGATATATAAAAACGAGTAATTAAAAAAAAAAAATGAAAAATTATAATAATTAACTACGCTGTTTAAAGTAACTTCAAAACGTTAAAGAACGAAAGTACTTTTGTTGACAGCACGGATGCTTTAACAAAGCCTCAGCGCAACAGTAAATTTACCGATTTTTTGTTGTTGTAATTTTACGAGACACCGCAGCGCTTCGGATTACCTTCTCTGTCTCCCGGCAAAAATCGAGGAGCGCGCTAAAAATAGTCATCTCGTCGAAGGCATTGTACTTAAGCGCGCGCGCCCGGGTGCAGCGCTGCAAACCCGCGAGATTCCGTATATGATTGCGCCGGTGGAAGCGAGAAGAGGCTCGTAGCGCGCGCGCTGCAGTAGATGCCCTCCGGCGCTAGTCCGACGGCATTCCTTCCTTCCTCCTCGCGCTCTGCGACGCGCAGCAAGTGAGCCTTTTCATTCTTCTTATCGAGTATCCCTCCTCCCCTCTCCTCCTCCTCCTCTTCTCTTCCTCTGTCTTCCGCCTCCCCCCCCCCCCTCTTCGCTGCTTCTTTCATCTTCGTCGCGCTCCCTTTGGTAGCGACGCGAGAACTCGTCTCTCCTTCTCGTCGGCGCAGGTGGCGAGGAGCCGCTCGCCCGCAGCCAATTTTAGAACGAGAACAGAGGTTTAAACGCCGCCGCGCGGACTTTGTCACCTGTCGCGCGCCGATCTCGGCCTCTCGAGCGGTAATAATGAGAGGAGAAAGAGTTGCTTCGAGAGATTTCACATTCTTGGAAACAGTTTCATTTCGATTTATTTCGGCGCTGTGACTTCACGAGGACTTTATAAAACGAGTAATTAATCAACTTCCAATTACCGAATATAACGTTGCCTGCGTGACTGCATTTTTTTTCTTCTATAAGGACAAATATTTGAAGAGAATTTAAACGATTCCTTTATCCAAGAAAGTATACATACCTCCGCGCTCTTAAAAAATTTCCTCCGAATTTTCTTCGCTCCCGCACCTCTCCCAAGGTGCTTTGAAGACTCGCCGCTCGGGGCGATTAAGCCCGGGAATATACCCAAATAGAAAATCATTTATTTTTATTGTCGGTCCCTCGCGCCCCCTTTCGTTCTCCACTCTGCCACTGAGATATTTCTATCTGTGCGGCAAGTGACGCGCGCCGTAAATCACGGCCTCCCCTTATCAGTGAATGAAGGTGCTGAGCATTAGCCACTGTAAAGCGGCCTCGTGTATATATACGCGCCGCGCGGCTCTCCCGCTCCCGTCGCCGGCTCTCGGGGCCTTAGGCACACGCGCCGCCGCAGCCGCGCGACGAGGAATCGAGAAATAACTCACGGCTGGTTTTACTGTGCCCCGGCCGCGCGAACAGGTTTTCGCGGATTGTTTATTTCTTTGTCAATGGTAATGTAGCCGCCGCGCGCTGCCGATACGCGGCGCGCGGGTATTACGCGCCGCTGAAAAATTAGTCAATTTCCAGACTCCTTCGGCCGCTTCTCCTCCCGCCTCTCTTATTCTTTCGTTGCCGTCTCGGCCGACCGATGGCCCGGATCGAGCTCCGAGCTCGCATTTTACCCTCATTTGAATAATTGAATCGAATGTCAACAGCCGATCCGTGTAATGTACGGCGCTGGGGAAGACGCTTGCGTGCCTCGAGACTCGCGCGCGCGCCCGTCGCATTTGCATTTTAACGCCGCGTTATTTAATGCGGCATGTTTGTAGAAAATTTCTATACTGGGCCGCGTATTAAAATTCGATGTTTAATATAAATAAGAGCGTTTGTAACGGCAGTCTCACGCGGTGAGAAACTTATTGATTCTATATTGGAGCGCACGAGTACAAACAGAGCGTATAAAACGTTAACGTATATTGGTTGTGATAAAAAATATTTTAGCTATAAAATTATTCTTGATAATGGCTTATTTAGCAACTTATATTTTGATTTAATTTTAGTGCTCGTTTTGTATAAGCTCTACCGCGTAGGTTACAAATTGCGCTGTTTGACATGGTAGGTGTATATAAAAAATTGTGATGAATGCTTGAGAATCGCAGCATTGTGTTCTCTAGCAAAGTGATTTATTTACTTCGTTATTTTAGAATTTTATAAAATACACCTTTTAAGTTACGCAAAGTATCGTCTTTCCAAGCGAATTCCGTTCCAGCGCAAATTTTTTCAAGCCAAAAAAAAAAGTTTTAAATCTATTAAAAACAAAAAAATAAATATAAATAATAACACCAAGCAATCTGGTACAAGTCGCATCAATGAAAGAATGAAATTTCAAATTACCCAGTGTACACCAAAAGAAAGAAGCAAGGGTACGACACACAGTAGCCTTAGCTAGTTTGCAAAAAAAGCAAAGTACAAGTAGAAGCAATCAAAACTAATTGGAACGCCTTATAAAAGACAAAGGTGGAGCGATGGAAAAGAGGAAAAGATCCGAAGAAAAGAGAGTGAAGAGAAGAGAAAAAGAGAGAGAGAGAGAGAGAGAGAGAGAGAGAGAGAGAGAGAGAGAGAGAGAGAGAGAGAGGGGTACAACAAAAGGATCACGATGAAGAAAGAATGTAATCTGCGCATGGTCAACCGTATCACGCAGCAGTAGCAGCGGAGGCTCCTCTTAGTCTACAATCTGTCTTACATATTCATTATAGCTGCAGGCTGAACGGGTATTATCTTAGATGGTTGGTTCAGAGCAGCGTATAGCTTGTAATTTTCAGAGGTCCCCACATTCGATCGTTCTCTTTCTCTTCTCTCGTATATATCCTCCCTCCCTTCCTCGCCTCCTCTCCCTTTGGCCCTTCGCATCCTCGTCGCTCCTCTCTCGCGTCTTTGTCTTTCTTCATTTCTGCAGCTTCTCCCTTCTCCCTCTCATAGCCGTCGCCGAGTTTCTCCCGCAGCGATTCCCCGTTTCCCTCGCGCAAAATAAGACGGACTGTGTTTTAGAAGCTTTTTGCGTGTGCTTTGAGCTTCATTATGTTGATAAAATCGTTGCCCCGGAACATTGTTACAGCTAACTGTATTTTATTTGAATGATCGTAAAAGTTAAGTGCCCACTTTTAAATAAAAGCGCAAATAAAATACTGTAATTTAAGGGTTATCCTAACATGCTGTAAAATGTATATTTTGTAGTAAATTTTCATTATCCCCGACAGTTAACATGAGACAGCGTTCAGCGACAATGTGAACTTAATTTACATCTTTGCAATCAACTAGTGGATTTTATGGTTAATATTTTATTAGCTGCTTGCAACAAAAGTAATATACCCCGAACAAGCCGTGAGAAATAATTCTTGAAATGTTGTCTATTTTAATTCTGCTTTTTAAACAAATTTTATTTATCCTTTCCACTATATTAATTCAAAGAGTATTTTATATTTGGCAGAGGTGTTCATAAATTATACATATTTATATTTTAGTTGGCATTCACTTAAAATGCCCGATGATTCGAATAAAGCTCGTGAACTAAAAAAGTACAGAAAAATTATGAGGTAATCCGATTAGGTATGTCTTTAGATTATAATCCTCTCACAATTCTCTTTTATAACCGAACTACTGAATTTTAATCAGAGTCATGTGTATATGCTAATATTTTCATGAGTTTTAATACTCAATATTGATCCCTTAAAAAGGCGCGATGATACATCGCAGGTGTAACGCGGCTCCAAATCAATTATTGTCATGTAGCAATTAGGTTTCGAAGCTGCTTTAATACAGACGCTACTTGCATAAATCAACACCTCGGCTTTACGAGATATATAGATATAACGGTACGATATTTTATATTATAATTATTTTTCAGAGAGACGCTGTAAAAATTAATTTCCTTTATCTTCGCGTTCCCTCGTAAAAAATATTGCACACCATCATCATTGATCTCCAATTTCGCAGATGAGCACAATCAATTCCCGTCGGGCGCGAGATAATAAACAAATTTATTAAATGTTCAATCAGGCACCGAAATGCAAAAGGACGCGATAGTATTCTCGTTACGTACGCTATTAACTCTGCTCCGGCGAGCGAGATAGCGCAAAAATATCGCGCGATAGCCGCAAGAAGAGAAGGAGCTTTTTCGGACACCATAAGGCATTCCACCGACGAGCTATACCCAATCGCGATTAACCAGATACTATCTCCCTCTCTCTCTTTTTCTCTTTCTTTCTCTCTTCTTCCTTCTCTCTCTGGGCCCCTGGTTGCGAGTCCGAATGAGCGCGGCGCACAAAAGCCGATCTCGCCGGGGAGAAAATCGTTTGACGATCCAGGAATTTGAGGCACGCGGAGCGGCGCCTTCCCGAGCGAACAATCGAGTTTCGTCGCTGTGACGCGCCATTGAGAACTCGCTCTATCTCCTCTAACGACTTGCGGCCGCGCACCGACGGATAAGATCGCCGCGAAGAAAAAGTCGGAATCGCGCGCGCATTGCCGATCCGTGCGTCGGGCAAGAAACGCTGCGTATCTCGACGCGCGCGCCATGAGCCCAGCCATTCCGACGCACTTCGATCGATTTCATTCGATTTGCATATCCAGCTTTTCCGAGCGAGCGGAAAATTAATGTACGAGTGTGCCTGCGTACCAAAGGCTGGCTTTTTTTTTTTAAACAATTTGACCGAGTTTACGTCACTTGTGTAGTTTGATTCTCGGTCAAGCGTGATTAATTGGAATTCGGTAGGACATTTTTTTCTTAGTTTAGACATGGATTAGAGGAAGAGAGAGAGAGAAACATATTGCCGCGTGTGAACTAGTTTCACTAAGAGAGATTCTTATTAATCGTGGTAATTAATCTTAGAAATTCTAGAGTGATTATAATATCTGCATAATTTAGATTATACCATAACTAAAAAAATGAAATTCGTAAAAATGAAAGTTTAGAGATTATTTATATTGACAGAGAAGAATATGAAAGTAATTGAATTCGTTTGAATCTCGTAAATTTCCTATTTTTTTTGTAAATCTATGAGATAATATTGATTTTGAGTTTTTTTTTTGGAATATACAACGCTTCAAATTAATTATGACAGAGAAAAAAAGATGAAAACAACAAAAATGTATAGAAAACACGCTTTGCTAATTATTTTTCAAAAGGCTCAGATGGCGTAAGCATACACATGCATGTAGCGTGTTTAAGGGTGTCAGGTGCAATATCAAAAGAGTCGCACTCTCGGACAGACGTAAGCACGTTCTTCGAAACGTGACGCGTGTTAACAACAGCGTCGTGTATATTTAATGTTCTAGTTTACTCACCCGCTTACATTTTAAATAATCCCCTCGAGCGACAACATTTTTTTTAGATACAAAACATTTTTTTCGAAGCAAATCCTTGATCGAACCAATGCAATCGTACGGTAGTTAGAAAAAGGTTATATGCAAAGGTTTATGTTAGCCTTTCTAAAAAACATTTATTGTTTTTCTGTTGCGGGTGGCTAATACAGCTGAGACATAATGTGTAATTAATTTTATCTTAAAAGTTCACTTCGAGATACGCGAATGACAATTGCGTCTAATTTATTAACTAGAAGTCAAGTCACAACAGGTTTATACCTATAGAACGAAAGTTTGCAACAAGTGCGACTGTTCGTTAAGATTTAAACATTGCGATAACTGCAACACCTACAATAATCAGCTGATTACGAACCGAAATAACTAAAATTACAGCGATACTTTCATTGCTAATTACCATATTTAATTATGAAATGCTACCTGTGCATTCCGACGCATTTCACAATGTGCTAAAAAAATGCAAAAATTATCGCGGAACAACATCCGCACCACGTCTTAATCGGCGGCGCGCTAAAAATTGCGCCCCACGGCGTTCATTAAAATTCCAAAAAAATGTCGCTCGCCACGTCGGCGCGAAACAAGAAAGCGAGCGGCCCGGGGAAAAGCGAGAGCAGCACCGCACAGTCGAAACGAACAGAGAAAGGGAGAGCATTAAAAAGCCCCGCTACAAGAGTGGCGCACGATTTGCGTAGTCTAACGACTGATCGACTGGATAATATGCGCGTAGTTTCGCATGAATGAGGCGCGGGCCGTCGTTTCGCGCTCCCCGCTGTCCCCTCCCCCCCCCCCCTCTGAATGAGTGTCGCGCGTAACGAGCCCGGGGTGATACGCTTTCTAATTACCAGAACTCGCGGGCCCTGGACGTCGAGCGCGTGCATGCACACCTCGCTCGCCGATCGCCCCCACCTCTTCCTCGGGCTGATAGCGGGACGGCTACTGTGCACGCCGACCGACCGGTTTTTCGGCGAGCGCAGATCGCAATAACAAATATGTGAAAAAAATGTAAATAAAGTAAATGAGTCGCCAGGTAATTTCCACCTGCAAAGTGAAAATTCCTATTAATGCATTTTTCTCTATGCTAATACTCGAGCATTTGGAGCTCTGCTATCGTTATGGTAGCGTTCTCTTTTTTTTTCGGAGTCGCAAACACTTCCTAGATAACTGTACGGGGGAATTTTTTTTTCTCTCTCTCTCTCCGGTCGGCGCTGCTTAAATGGGCGGACGAGAAAAGTGCGTCGTTTTGTAACACACGGAAGAATTGGTGGTAATGCCTGTTTTGAAAATAATTTTTATAATTATCAGTCGTAGAAAAGTACACAAATTTATCGCTACTTGTTTTCAGCAGTTCTATTAATAGATCGTTTTATTAATTGAACTCTTATAATAGTTAATAAACATTTTTTCGAGCCTTTAAAACTTTAAGTCGAATTGAATACCAAATTTTTTAACCTACACTCAAAAAAAAATAATAAGGGGAAGGTTTACAATAAATTTTGTAAGTTGGGGACAGATTTAACAAGCCAATAAAATTTATTGGCATGCCAAGTCTGTCCGCATCTTACAAAATTTACTGTTAACTTCCCACTATCATTTTTTTCAGTGTAGATTTAAATATTCTAAGGTGAACCTATAGGAAAACTTCACTTCTTTAAGGGATTACTCGCTTACCCTGTGCATCAAAATTTATCCACGCAGCTGGATAACAAGTTATCCGTACATTAATTATTATTCCTCACTAAAATTTTCTCCCATAAATCACAAATCTATAACGTGTATAACGTGAAATCTATAAAACTAATTGAAAATCCATTAACAATCAAATTCGCGCCTCTTTTTTTTTACTCTTGAATAATTTGCTCGCAGGCACTCAGCTGCAGCCGCAGAGGCAGCATTTACAATTCTCATTCGGAAGCTCACGCATCAGCTCCGGGCTTCTACTACTGTTTCTTCCCCGAGGGAAACGGCAGCCTACACCTGTCAGCCGAGTTCCGAAGCGCTATCAAGGAGCGAAGGGGAACACGAGGGAGGGGAGGTCGGCTCGACGAGGCGCGCCGCGGCGAAGATGGTGGGCGGAAAGTGCAGCGCCGGCAACAATAATCAATGGAGTCGCTGCTGCATCAGGGTGTGGCACGCGGCGTATCCTTGCCATCCGCAACGTGAACGCTTCGATCGAGCGTCCTTGCGCGGCCCCTACCCCCCCGTCGCTGTCTTCTTTCCATAGGCGCGCCTAACCGCGCGCGCCCTCCCTACCCTATGCATCCCTCCCGGCCTTTTCCCAGCCTCCGGTGCCCGGGGTGCATCCCCGCCGTAGATCGAACCGGCGGGCGTCTTCCGCCGCCTGAGCTCACCCCTACCAGCCCCTGCTATCTATTCTACATATAACGTCGCGAAGCGAAGCAATGCTTTCTCGACGCTTCTTCCGCTGAGATTTTCAAGGAGTCTCAGTCGCGACGGAAAAACCTTTTTCTCGTCTTTTTAAAATAAATCGAAATAATTATTTTAGTATCGAGATATTTAGCTTTTAATGTTTTCATTGCTATATTGAATTAAAATTGAGAGCTCGAGAAATATCGTTTTTTTTCTTTTTGTAAGAGGCTAAAGATGTAAAAAAAAATTCAAAAACTATCACTACATTCACTAGTTTATATAAATTGATAATTGCAAAAACCGGTATTGTTTACAAATTAAAGAAAATTAACCCGCGGTGTCTCTCTAAAATGCAGCACTTGCCTTAGAGGCTACGATTAAGACGTTAATAATCATCCCACGCATAATGCAATAAATCTTCGCGGGAGATAAAACCGCGCTCGTAAAGCTGCAGGTTCATCCGGCGCCGAGCCCCATGACATCCCAGCCGAGCTCGTTATAAAGTATGGAAGAAAACGAGGGCGAGGCAGGCGGCTTTGGCACGCGCGAATTCTTATCGCGTCCCGGTGGCGTCATCGCTCTCTCCTGGGCGGCGAGAGGACGCGACGACTCCGCCGCGGAACCCTCGTTGATGACACGCCTCGCATCCTCCCATAAATCATTCCACGGTATAGGCTACCGCGCAACAGTTTGTTTTACACCGTCGGGTTTCGCGGTCGCTGGAACCCTCCTCCGGCCTTATCGCGCAAATCGGCGCTGATAGAGCCGATGGCTCGACAATGACTGCGCCAGAAACGATTGTCACGCGCGTCGGCGTAATGTCGTTAAATTTACAGCGCGTGCTTCGACGCGTGCGGGTATTCTCTAGCGGAACGTGCACACGTAATCTGAGAATAATAGATGCATAAGTACCTATGATAGGACCATACTTGCATAGATTTAACAACATTTTATAGTTAGATTATACTTTAATATAACATGATTTTATAGTAGTTTTTCAATTACGTGCAACTGAGCAAAGTAGGTTTAGAAAAATTACTATATTTATATTAATGAGGCGACCTGCTTTATCACGAACGAAAAATTGATATAATGTCTAATAATTTGTGTTCAGCCACTACGAAATATTATAACGTTTTGTTAATTATTGGTATACTGACATGAAATATTACAAAATATTTAGTAAAAAATACTACGAGTTTAGTAAAAATTGTCCCTAGAACAATAGGTTTACTACAAAAAGTAATTTTTCTCAGTACAATTAAGTAGTACAAGTAAGTAATAATAACTATTTTTTCGTTTTACTAGATTTCAAGTCGAAATTAATGGCAACAATATACTTATTCAATGTATAAAATGTTCACAATGAATAAATATCTTATCTCGAAATATAACGTCTTTTAAAAATGTCTTCATACCTAATTTGAAAAATTAGAAAAGCTACTAAAAGCAGGCATTCTTGATATATGACATGATATGAAACGTCAGATGGAGTAAACCTGCAGTGGAAGCGTCATGTGTTCAGGGAGTGAGTAGAAAGTCTGACGATGTAGATGCAGAAAGGGAGTCCAAATGGCAAAAGAAGTGCAATGTTGGGCTGGTCAGGCGCTGACACGCCCGGTTGCTCTCTTGCTCCCGGCGCCACCACACGAGCAAGCGCAAAGAGGCTGAGCCCTCCCTTAAAGACCGCAGCTTTTCTGAATATATCACCTGGCCGTCTGCAATTTTTTTTCTTTCTATTTCAACAGTATTTTTCATCACGTGTGGTGTTTCCTCGCTGATTAAAGGTACACTCGAAGCGAGCTGCGGCTTTCTTTGAGACTCTGCAAATTATCATATGAATGTCGCGTTAAATATTTTCTTTACCTTCAAATGCTTTGGACTGAAAAAAAATTATGATTTTCTGGTGGATTTTCAGTTATTTACATTTATTAATAAGAA
The DNA here is from genome assembly GCA_035582955.1 of Sycophila texana. Lineage (NCBI taxonomy): Eukaryota > Metazoa > Arthropoda > Insecta > Hymenoptera > Eurytomidae > Sycophila > Sycophila texana. The sequence goes on along the minus strand of JAWWEN010000024.1, from coordinate 1,232,865 downwards.
TTTCAAATGTGCTCCTAAAAGTTGTATTCATCTCTTTCCTTGACTTACATCATAAAGTGCGTGAGTTTCTTCAAGTAACAAGATTTTACTTTAATACAACAATAATAGTTCAAGTAATATTTTAATAATTACCATTTAAAAGATGCAAATTGTATTTTTTTTTTTTTTCAAAAAATCTGTAGACAAATTAAATCTATTTTTGAGAAAACATCATACTTTTTAATACTCTTTCAACCTACGTCAATACACAACATCTTCTAGTATTGACTTTAAATTAGATTTCAAAAGTCTATTGAACTAATTTGAAGCAAAAGTAACCACGCCCTGAGAATAAAATCTCAGTGTTACGAGGCGGTGAAGAAGCGGCGTTCAATGTGTGTTTTATTCAGCGGAGCATCAAGCCGCCTCGCTTATGTTTAAAAAGAATACGTTCGTGGAGTTTTATGGCAAACAGAGGACAGTGCCCTGCTGCGGGGTGTGCACACTCCCGCTCGTGTTTTTAGTCGAGTCACTGTTGTCATTTCGGTCTCGTGGGGGGATTGCCTTCGGCGCGCGTCGATATTTAAAGCGGCACTGTCATCCCTCGACGGGCGCTCCTCATAATTCATTCATGAGACCGTGAAGAGCGCCATTGAGTGTCTGCGACTGACCAGGAACTAGTTGTCTGCGTCTTAAACTACTGGCTACCGTTTGTACCTTTCAACTTGCACTCGAACCCTTTAAACAGCCGGCTTGTCGACACATTATCAATCAGTATTATCGTAACGATTACATTAATATTAATTTTAGATTTGACGCACTACTACTCGGTCCGTTCTGATTGGTTAGTGCTTTAATAACTGCCTTAGATAAAATGATCAAAATTGAATCTTTCGATACAAATTATATTTATCTATAGTATATCATTTTGTACTTTTTTCAAATCCAGCACATAAACTAGGGTTTTTACTTTTAGATAAGAAAGAAGATTTATTGATGATTTCTCAAAAGAAGATGGAAAAATTGGAAATACTTCAAACATGTATTAATGTCAGTTTTATAGTTTTTGAATATTTTAATTCCAAGCGCGCCTCAAATCTCTGGTACTCGGATGATACGGTGGATTATTCTGATCAATGTTCGGACACAATGCAATATGATGATTTGTCGGAGAGGTAAAGAAGCATACCCACTGTCATTACTATTATTATTAACGTGTGCATTATAAATAGACTGAACTTTATCGAAATTCACTCAAAAAATTCTAGGTATATGTCAATTACAAAATCGAGTATAAAGTGTTTAATAATTAACAAAAAATCATCTGTTCAAAAAATGAAACTTGGATCAAAGTTTTAAGCTGCTTCGAGTATTTTGATTTACTAACTTATTAAATTCTTCATTAGCATTATTAAAGAGATTTATTCGAATCAAAATGAATTCTGATTTGCAAAAATATTGAAGAGTAATCACTTAGGCATCACAATTTATTGCCATTAACTAATGGAAAAGGTGATAAAACGCACACTTCTTCAAAAGGTAAGGCATGACTAATTTCCTGTATACCCGCTTTTAACATTCCCGCAAGCTCCATCGAATTCAACTTCTCGGCACTTACACGAGTAAGAATCTCCGGCGGAACTCCACGCAGGGGAAGTACAACGAAACCAGAGAGACAGACGAAAGAAAAGCCACTCACGACAAGAGCGCTGAGATAACAGCGCGAAGCGCCTTAATGCGCCGACGAATCCGGAACGCGGCCAGGAGCTACGCTCTTCTTTATTTTTTTCCCTCGATTCACCGTGAGTCGGCCAAGCGACCGATTGTGTAAGAACCTCTGCCCCCGTGCATTATTCCGAGGGGCTAGTCCGCGCAAGGACGTCGCATTGTGTCGCGACCGGGCGTCGAATATAAAGAGGACCCCTGCTTTTAGTCGGGCTCACGCAGGCTTCATTATTTTCCGCGAGCTAGTTTTCCTCCTTTTTTTCTCTCTCTCTCTCTCATCGCGCCGCATTGTGCGATGCTTTCAGACGCGAGAGCTACTCGACTCGCATCCCAAACGAGGCGAGACGCGCGGAAGGTCGGCGATGTTTGCAGGGGAGAAGGGACAGGGGGGTGCGAGAGCTCGCGCCAAGAGATCGCTCGCTTTGACGAAATTAATTGCACGCGCGCACTATCTGCCCGCGCGAAATTTATCGCTCAACATGAGAGGGTCAACGCTTGCGGTTAAAGCCTGCGCGCGCGCTTTCGTTCGCCGTGCATATGCAGGCGAGACGGCGCATTTTATTATGCGGAATAAATTATTCGAAATTACTGAAATTATTCTCAGTCTGATTGTCGTTTACTAGTGTGCCGCGCAGTACGCGGGCTCTAAGATTCGCTGATTTACACTACGGGAGCCTTGCCTTGCACAAACGTTGTACCTACATGCAGGTTGCATCGTTGCGAGCGCTGCTATTATTTAATGATGATTATACGACGCGCCTCTAGATTCATGAAAGAACTACCCAGTAGGAGGTAGAAATTACAAGGTGCTTATTCGGTGGAATCAGAAAAATAAATCAAATTTTGTCATGTCGTAGTTTACTGCTTTTTTACTCATTGCGAAAGTGAAATAGACATATTAGAAGTAATACGATTAATATTTAGGTTTAAGGGAATTTCTAAAAATAAATCACTGTTATTAATTTTATAAGATCCAGTGAATTGTAAGTAAAGATAAAATAAGAGACCAAAAAAGATTCCAGGTTTTTTTTTTGGAAAATTTTGCTTCTGATTAAAGACTCTTCTATTCAGTTTTATAATACCGATGTATAGTGTCATTGACCTTAAAAAATTAAAAACTATTAAGAAAAATGTTATTGACATAACCGGAACTAAATTATTGTCATCGTGAAAAAAAAATATAAACAATAAATTTTTATCCAAAGAAAAAAGTTACCAAGCGCAGTAAACGTGCATTTGTCTTAAAAAAAAATCATCTGAGCACAATAAAAAAAAATAATTAAAAAAAAAAACACGAAAGAAGCTGCTTTTGAAAGGTCACAATAACTCTCGTGTCGTGTAATTCGCCGGAAAATAAAAGAAGCGTATAAACACCGATAAACACAGGAGGAGGCGGACAACGTGTTGCGTCATAAATATCCTTAGGGGAGACTGCGAAGCTCGGCATAATACCTCCGCCGTACCGATAATAAAAATTTTCAGCGATCCAGCCTCTCTCGCTAACCCCCCCGCACTTGCTTTTTTTCTCTCTCTCGATAATCGCTTTCAATATCGCCTAACAATCGAGAGCGGCCGATCGAACCAAATACCCACAGGAGGCGCATGAATAATTCACGAGGGCCGAGGTTATGCTTCAATTAGTAAATCGAAACAGCGTAGGTAGCGGAGGCCGGGTCGGCGTGCATTGTCATGCTAATGAAGAGAGAAAGAAGCCCGCGGAAAGAGGGGCAGGGCGCGCGCGAGAGAGGGAGAGAGAGTCACGAACAATGCACCCTCGGCCGCGGCAATTAGCTGACATTCCACGCACCGACACCCTCCCCCTCGTGACCTACAATCTCTCCGCTTCGGAAGGGAACACCTTGCGAGCGTCGCTGCGGAGGGATCGCACATAGGGGTGGAGGCGAGAGCTCGCGCCTTCGTAAATCAGCGCGGAAGGCCCGCATATTTCACGGCGCCGCGGCCCATTGTACGCCGCGTAGCTATCCGCTGCCTCCCCCTACTCTACGGGCCGAAATAAATATAGATGTATGTTTGTATATATATGTGGGGATCGAGGAAATTCGCGCCGGCGCACCGAAACTCCAGTGGTATTTATTTATTGCGCGGCGGGTTCGAGTGGGGTCCTCGCGCGAGGTTCGCACGGGATAAAATTGAAATATGATGTAAAGTCCGGCAGATAGCGCGAGGAATTTATGTTTTATTCTTGGCGGAGCTTCGCACTTCCGGTGCGATGTATCTGCTCCGCGTCGGTACACGTGTTTTACCTTCTTTTATCGGGCTTTTACCCGAGAAGTGGAGACCTCTTTGTATCGACTCGCATCGCCGCTCGAGCCTCTTTCTTTTACAAACGCAAACAAAAAAAAAATAAATAAAAGGTAATTTATATTTATTGCGATTTTTGCTTTTCTTGCGTTTACTCCGGCTGTAATTTTCGCTTAGTTTCGTAAGCCCCGTCGAAGGCATGGATTTATCGTAGTTTGATTAATTGTCAGATTTAGTTAAGATTTGACTTTCTTTTAAGTGTCTTATCAAAAACGTATTTTCAGTGCCATCTCGTAAAATTTAAACGATACTGCTAAGATAATAAAATAGATAAGCCAGTGAAAAAAAAAATTAAAATCAACAGCATTAAAATCATTTAAAAGGTATGGTATCAAATGTCACTTAACTGCACTAAAAGTTCTGTAAAATCAAAGGCTGAACAGGTAAACACGGGTCAATCTGTCTGGACTCGTCGGCATTCCAGAACGCTAAGATTTCACTAATGCCTCGGGTCGCTCAACCCCACAGTAACACCCTATGCGCTGTAATCGGAGAGTGGGGATTCGGGGTGTCCGATCCAATAGTGACGGGGCATAGCTCAGGTGCTCCGACAGCTTGGTACGTCGTAAGCTGCAGTCTTCCTTGGTCGCTTTTCTCGTCTTCGTTATCTGGACGAATCGCGCGCCCTGACACTGTTCGCGGATCGGCTTCGCACCTCCTAGATCGACCCGAGGCTCGGTGTCCAGGATGTCCAGCTTAACTTGTAGTACATCAGGTACGAAGTGTCTTCAGGGTTTGGAAACTCTATCGCTAGAAACTATCCGGAATTTTCGGTTAGGCACTTGCAGCAAATCTTGATGAAGTTAAAAGCTTTAGTATTTGTAGAATTCGTAGATTAAACGTCCCTGGTAGAAATCGTCTAGTTTCGTCTCACGATGAAACGATTTTTTTGACATTTTAGGTCTATTTAATGGCTGTTTCCAACTTAGCTATTAAATGGGTCTAAAATATTTAAAAAATCGTTTCATCATAGCACAAAACTATAGACGATTTCTACCAGAGGTACACTGTAATTAATCATTACAAAAATAATGCATTGGCGCTTCAAGAATATATACTTTACGAACACTTCTATTGAAAATTTATTTAATTTATTTTAACATTACTATACTCATACAATTAATTGAGAAACACTATCTTTTTAATCCAAAAATTTTGTAAATAATACAATTTACTTCTTCACAATGTAAAAAGACATGTAAACTACGTTGAAGCTTTAAACCTAATGTTTCAATAACTTCCGAATAACCAATATTTATGCGAGAAACGAGAAATGAAAAGCGTCATAAGAATTTAATATAGGACTAGAAAATATTTGATAATCGTGAATAAATTTTTCTAAAGCTTCGAAGTTGCTATTCGCGGAGTATTCACGTGTCTGCGAGACCAGAGCAATTACGCGTAACTTGGTATGCAATCAGTGTCTCGACGGTATTCGGTCTTTACCGATTTTCCCTAAACGCCATTGGCAAAGATAGCCCGGCGGTTTAAAGCAATATTTAACAACGCGGGGTGAAATAAACCGGTCGGGCACGTGTTCGGCGCGTATGCGCGCAAGAAAGAAGAAAAGACGCGAGCGAAAGAGCAAGAGTGAAGATGGCAAAAGTATGGTCTAGAGCCGCGCTTGAGGAATATAAGGGTCAATCTCCTCTCTCCGATCCCCCTCCCGCTCACAGCCCTTCTCCCATCAGCCTACCCTCTTTCTCTTCTTTGGCCTTTACCCATTCCTCTTCTTCCTCGTTCTCGCGGTCTTATTTTTCTGATGCATTATCCCGCTCTTCTTTTCTCCTTTATTCTCCTTCTTGATTTTGCCCCGAGGTCAGGCACCGTTGTTTTCTCTCGAAAATATCATTGAGCATGCATCGACGTGCCTGCTACTGTGGTAGCCGATTACACTTATGGACTTGAACGCTGAGCCTGGCCTGATTCATTTCATAAAGATAAAATACTCATTAAAACAACCGGCGATTGCGCGTTTTATTTTGAAAATTATGACTGCAGCATTTCTAACCGGAAATTGGTTAAACGCAAATAAACGAGAAAGTTTGAATCGCTGATAAATACGCTTGAATAAAACGCAAATTATATCTTTATCGTTGCATAATTTTCTACTTTTTTTACAATAGAGCACAGAAGAATAAAAAGATATTTTTTTTCAGTAGATAAATAGACTGACTTTTTGAAACTCCAAAACCTGTTTGCATTAGCTTTTACTTTGTTCTGTTAGCGGCATAAATTCTACCCTGCACTCATCTTAATATGTTTACCCGTGCACTCGATTTTGCGACTGAAATTTTTTACAACAGCGGAGAAAGAATATGCTCTCAATAAATTATCATGAATTTGCATATCTGTATAATGGTAAAATTGACTCATGCTTGTGCGACTAAAAAATATTTGCCTGGGGATAGTTTTTAAATCAGTTTTTCCCTTGTCTCCTTCCACATTTATTTTTTCTCTCGTTCCTTCCTTCTGAAGTTGATGCGGTAAAATTGAAGATAATATGTAAAGTAGTAGTTGTCAGAATGAAATGAGTGAATTTAAAAGAAAAAAGTTAAATTACATGTCATTTTTTAAACAAAGTGCACACTAAATAATCATGTAGTTCAAAAAACAAGTAAATTTAACTAGGTAAATGTAACCCAATTTAAATAAAAACATCGCAGTCAAAATATGAACTATACACTCATATATCTGCTATAAATAATTAAAATATCTATTTAAGTATAAACTGACAATAATACTGTTATATCATTCTTTAAATAATTCTTAAAGTTATTTTTCTTCTCATTTTATTGTTTCGCCTATCTCAGTCTTTCCTCTTCACCTTTTTTCCATAGTTACTTTTGATCCCCACGCTCGGCGCAAGGTAGAATTTATTATTGTAAGCTGGAATTTGGAGAATAAAGCAGCGCGACTCTACATCATATAGGGGACAAAAAAACGACTCGACGTACGCATAATGCCGCTGGTACCTTTATAAGCATGTGCCAACAAAACGTTTAATCATTCGTGCGGTGACATAAGGCAAATGCATCTCTTCTTGGCCTTTTAACGTTTATATATTTAATCCAGGAATGGGTCTATCTTAAAATCTCTGTCTCAGGTATCTTGCAAGAGTAAATTTTACGCTTCTTTGAATTATGAATATGAGTTTAGGTCATATTGATTGTATCTACGTGTTATTTATGAAAATAATGCGAAATAATTAAAAAATTATTTTATGACTTGCATATATACAAAGCCAGCAAACTTTATCCTTTATTAAATAACTCAATAATGAATAAACGCACCGGGAAAAAAATTTGTAGATCAAACTAAATTTCTCCTTGCAAAACCAGTTAGTTTATTTAACTAAACGTTTAGCTCAATCAACGACAGTTTTAGTTAAATTGACACAATATTTATATAGATCGATTTTTTAACTAAGAAGGTTGTTAATTCAACTAAATAGATTTAGCTAAATCAATAAAATAATTTTATAAATGATTCAGTAAAACTTTTAGTTGGGAATGCAATTTTTTTTTCAATTTAAAATATAAACGAAGATACTAATATCCTTACTTTTCATTTGCAATTTTTAGGCAACGCAAGTTATAGAAAGTATAAACGAAGCAATTATTTGTTTCAGTAATTTAAAAAAAAAGACAGTCATCTCAAAATACCAATAACTAATCAATGCAACGATACATTCAAAAATAAAATACTTGACATTCAAAAAAAATATATATATTTATAATTCGTGACTGCGTGATTACCCTAAATGTCGCCACAGGTGAAAAAGCCATTATGTTAATAGCGTGAGCGAAGCGCGTGAACGAGGGGGCTCGGTCCGAGATAGGCGTCCGTGGTGGCAAGACAAAGCGCGAGGTGTCGACGATAATGCGAGCGTATCGCAGGGGTGTGCTGATCTAATTGAGCGAGCGGCCTGTAGGGAGCGAGTGTGCAGGCCTCGGGGCAGGATGTGACGCTAAACCATTGTGCCACATATTATTATAACGCTGGCTCATAATGTGCGTACACACGTATCCGTAACGATGTGAGGCACGACGTCGTTACGACACCGACGCGAGAGGCGTTGGAATACGATGAGAGGGACACACCATAATACAATCTATCGTCATTGTTACGCCGGACATGAGAGCCCGGTGCAGTCCGCAATCTACCTCGCGTGCGGGTCAGCACTTTTTTTTCGGCTCGTCTGGATCGCTCCGATTTTCGCGCTCATTCAGCTCAATGTTTCTCTTACTGTGACAGTGGTTTGTGATCTGTGCAAATGTAAATTTTAATTGATCAGTGTCGTAACGTTTAAGTGGTGATATTGCAGGTCAACGTTAAAAAGTAGAGGCTGCATTTGAAAACGTAAGTGGATCGAAGATGAAATTTTTTAAAAATATTCATACTTTATTCATTTCAAATGTTGTACTATTTTTTATTTGGTTTTTGTATTACGAGGCAGGTAAAAATTTAATTTTGTGTACTCGGTGTAGCTTAAAAAAAATTTTCATCAAACTTTGTAATAGAGGATTGCCAGGAATTAACTATAGAAAATGCACTTATAAATCAAAACAAGTCCTTAAATACTTGTCTTTCTATTGCTATCAAAAAACAATGTAGATACTGCATGAAATATAATTGATAACATCTGATTTGAAATAAATATAATGAAACTATTTTTTTTTTTTAAACTGTCGGAAAATTGAAAAATCTCATCTTATCTGCATACGTTCCAAGAATGTCTCTACAATAAATTCAAGTTCAAGTGTCGTACAACATTTCATGAACTACGAAGACGTCATTTGTTCGGTAGCCGACTTAAAAAGCTTATCTCTTACGTGCACCAGCTCTTGGAAATTAAAATTAAAATAATAGTGCAGCTTAACTTTAATTGGAAGAAATGCACGTTAAACTAGTTACCCTGAATCATTTAGTTCAGGTTCTCAAATTAAAATTGCGATGTCAAGCGATCAGCAACCATTAATACAGTCCCATTCCCGTCGTCAAGCTCCCTCAAGCAAGAACATCGTTGCGAAATAAAAGGAAAAAGGCCAACCGCTAGCACGCGCGCGCGCCACCGCCCCTCAAATAATTGCCGGAGTGAAATATAAATGATAGCGAAATCGTGACGCGACAATCAACCTACACCGAATGTGCGGGAACAGGGAAGAGCAGAAAAAAAACCCCCGAAGAATCGAGAAAATGAAGAAGAAGAAAGAAGAACGAGGCCGAGAGATTCAGGGAGGTAAAGGGGGAGGGCAAATTCTGCGGCCGTCGGTCAGTATCGGTGCCATCGGCCGCTCTCCTCCCCCCCATCCCCCTCCGTTCAGAGCGAAAACGCTTGGCGCGCACATGCAGGCGAAGAAGAGGCGAGCGGGCCGGCTACTTGGTACGCGAGACGTACGCGCGCGTAATTGCGTGCCCACGTTCTGAAATTATTCATCTCCCCGAGCCTGGGCCCGGCGCGGAGGGGCCCCGCCAGCGTGGTATGATAATGCATAGAAGTGCCAGTCATTACGGCCCCGTGAGCGCGTGTGCGTGCGCAGCTCTCGCGAGATCCTTCGGCGCGAGCGGCTACAGATTGCCCACCACCGCGACCACTTTGTGCCCCCCTCCTCCCCCCGAGAGGGAAGCGACGCGCATATGCACCGCATCAAACGTGCGCGCACGCATGTGCTCGGGCTCGCGTGTATTCGCGCGCGGCTCTGTGTCGTTTCCCTCCCCCCCCCCCCTCTCTCTCTCTCCCTCGGAAATTGTGCGGATTTTTCATTTGCGAGCGCGATGCGCTGAGGGAAAGGGTTTCCTTGTACGAGGCAATTTTAATTATTCATGGGGCTAGCTGATTTTTGTACTTCCTTTATGCGCGCTAGCCACGGGTGTACACTTTCTGAGAACAATTAATCTTCGTTTTTTTGGCGAGAGGCTCACCGCTTGCATGCCTAGAACATTGTACGACCTTTTAAATGGTGAACAGTATTTGCGCGCATCTACTGCCTGGTCCCGGTGCCAGGCTCGATCGTACGAATTTGAGATACACTGAAAAAAAAATGAGTAGATTCAACAAAATATTTCGTTAAGCAATGCCAAGTAAATGGTTTTATTGAATTAACTAAATATTTTGTCGAATCGACTAAATATTTCATTGAAGTAACTTTAAATAAAGTTAGTAGTTTCAGCAAAATATTAAAATATTTAGTTAATTCAATGAAACCATGTACTGGCACTACTTAAAGAAATATTTTGTTGAATTTACTAATTTTTATAGCAACACACTTTCTCGCGAAAAGCTACTTTTGATTATTAGTTTTTCATAAGACACTGCCGATAGCGTAACGCATATATTTTGCAATTAATAATATTCTGCGCCGAGTGTTCATTGTTTAAAGATCGAAAAATTTCCACCGAGCCATCATATACCGCTTTTAAGTATATAAAAGAAAAAAAAAAACACCTTAGGAAATTTTAACTGCCGAAATTCTCATGAAAAGCCCGCGCGCGCCCCATTACAATTATCAGCCTGCTCGCAAGATGTTATTCTCTTTATCTTCTCCCCGAGCGATCCAGCGACAAGCATGCATAAAGGACGCTCGGCGAATTGCTTTTTAATATCTGAAACTGTAAAGAGGCTACGGTCAAGGAGAAAAAGCAAACACGAGGAGGAGGCGGAGAGATGAGGAGGAGGAGGAGGAGGTGGAGGACGCAGAGGAGGCGAACGATGGGGTATGCGTAAAAAAGAAGGAGAGTAGATAATGCCCGAAAATCGTCGGAGCACTTTACGGCAGCCTGCGAAGTGCCGCTTGTCATGAAGGATACAAATGGCGTCACGGACCCGGGGGTTTTATATTCCGCGGCGTCCGATCGGCAACAACGGAGTCGGCCACTCTGTGATTACGGGCCGGGGCGAATTTCCATGCGCGCGCGCGCGGGGGGGGGGAAGGGGGGATTTTTTTGAGAAGGAGGATCGGTGCGCCCGGGGAGAATCGGACGGGCTGCGCGATTGGCCCCCGGGCAGGTGCGCGCTTATAAAGTGCAGCATGTCCTCTCCGTCGCCTCCTCCTCCCACGGAGTCCTCTCCGTCTCCCTCCCGCGTGCGCTCTTTATTTCGCTGTCCCGCTCGGGCTCACGTCATTAAAACTCACTTAGGGTAATATCCGAGCGATTGCCGCTTGAACTTGCACAGGCGCTACAGGGGCATAAAGCTAACTCGTATGGAGGACGATATGTAGGTGATGGCCATTCTTTCATTTAGTTGCTCATTACCGAAATCGATGACGTGACGTGCAAGCGATCAAAGGAATCAACGTGCCTTTTGTGAATTCCGAATAAGCACAGTAACAAGTTTCCATAAATAAATGGAAATATATAATATATTTATTTGTCAGCAACAGTTCACTGCATTTTTTTTTTTAAATTAATTTTACCGCAATTTATGGTTCTAGTTCGTCCTATTATACACATTAACTACATCAAATATTATTTTAGCTATACTATATACCATTACGACGAATGATTTGAAATTGCCATCGATTTTCCATTACCTGATATTTTTATTATTATTCATTATTTGTGGGAGCATTATCAGAACCAAGGTCGAAAAATACGATGTTAAATTAATTGAAAAGAAACTGAATAAAAATAATCAAATGAGCGTAAAACAAGTCAATTGGCGAGAACAATCTTTCATCTCCTTTCTGTTTCCCCTATAATCCATCCGCTTTGTTTCCGGGGGCTCGAAACATAATGAATGCAATTGCGCTTTTTGTCCCAGAAATTACGGTAATACGTGCGACTCTCCACGTGCGTCTCCTCGCTTCATACACGGTCTTGATTACCCAGTCTCAGCCGCAGCGGCGTATGCACTTGCCCCTGGATGATTGTAGGCAGGGAGAAAAACGGACGCTAGCGGATCCTACCGCGGAAGAAAGAGAACAGGAAATAATGGACCAAAGGTACAACAACGCAAAAAAAAAAAAGGCACAAGAGGCCGGTAGTCGCAGAATGGACGAGGAAACGCGGTGAGGGGAAGAAACGCACGGGAAAAGCGTCGAAGCAGCAGCATCAAAGAAAAAAAAAGATGAAAAGAAACCGGGGGAAAGGATTCGAACATGCGGGAGCCGGGAAAAAAAAAGAGGCGGCGAGAAAAACCGAAGCCGAGGCGCTTGTTTATTTAGCCGGTGTACAGCGCGAGCTCACCGCTCGGTTTTTCTTGCCCGAGCGTAATAATACGTGCGGCCGGGAGCGAGCGAGCGTGCATGCGCGCACGCACACGCGCTCCCGGCGATACGTACACGCGAAACGGTAGGACAGCGAAAAAGGACACGAGCTCGGATGCGCGAGGAGGAAGCGACGCCAAGGGACACGGAATAAGAGCTCTAATTGCATTCAATAAAGCAAATAATAGCGAGCTCATTAGAGGTCCGCCGACCGCTGGGTAAGGGGGAGGATGGAGGGGGCGAGCTTATGTATGTCGGGGAGAGGAGCTACCTACGCGCCCGGCGCGCGAAACAAAAAACAAGAAAAAGCCCGGCACGGAAAGATGGAGAGGAGGCGAGCGATAGGGAGCAATAAAAAAGGAGACACACGGAGAGCGAAGAAAACAAGAGAACGAGGATGAAGATTTATTTGTTGGTTATAGTAATGGGATGACCTTTTCGGGAGTACTTGTACACCCCGGTATTTTTGCGGCGCGCGCGCGCGAGCATCCTTCTTTTTTTGACTTTTGAATTTATTTAGGGAGCGCTGTTTTTTTTTTTATTATTTTAAATCGAGCCTGCGCGGCGCGAATGATAATTTCAGCGACGACGCGATCGGAGGAGAGATAAACGGCGATAAGGGGCAATGTCTTCTAGAATTGGATTTCGTGTTTGTCGAAAGGCCAAATTTAATTAATGAAATGGGAATTAATTAGGAGGATTATAGTTTTTTTTTTTTAAATGCAACACCGCTTAATCGCACCAATTTATCTAATAAATCGCCGGATTACTCACCGTCCCTCTCGCGTATATGCACTTTCCAATATCGGAGATTTTTGAAAATCGAAGAAACACAAGTTTTCAGCGATTAAAGGCGCCTGATAAATCTTGTCGTATATACGCTGATTTACCGGCGTGGAAAAAAAAAGAGGAAAGGGCCGCCGAGTCGAGGGGAGGAAAATCCCGAGGAGTCGGTAGTAACTAGCCGGCACCTCTCGGAGGCGCGAGGCGCGCGTTTGGCCGCATGCGGCGTCTCGACGTCATTTATTGTCCTCGCGCGCGAGCCTCCCCCTCGCGCAGGTTCCTTTATATGAATTGGCCGCAGCCATGCGAAAACAGCATTCGTTAAAGGCCGTACCTGGTGTCTCCCTCTCTCATTGCGCCGTGCAATCGCCGCGGCTTTCCGTCGATACATCCATATGCCCTCCGATCGAAGGCTGCGCGGGCCCGAAGGGGGGAGAGAGGGGGTGGGAGGGAAAAAAGGCGAATCGCAGTTACTACTAGCGCTTGTAGCGGCACGAGATGATTCACGGCGGCTCGTGTACGAGATTATGTTGTGTCTTGTCGAGAATCGATTATGAGAATTAGTTCCGCGAGACGTGGAGGTATCGCGCCCGCGCGCGTTGGCGCAATTAATGCCCGCCCGCTCTCTCGTGCTCGAAAATGAAAAAGTCCGCGCAGTTTGTATCAATTTATATCGTCGGTCCGAGAGCGCGGGCACCCGATGCCTCGACCCCTAGCGCTGAAATTCGAACGATTTTTTTTTTTCGTATTGTCATTATTTACATACAGGTAAACAGTCTTTTCAATGCAATATTAATTATGTTTGCAAAAGGGTTCGTGCCTTCGCGGTATCATTCAAAGTGCAATCTACTCGGTAATATGCCCAACTCGATTTTTGCGCAGGAAGCATTTTTATTAGCCGCGAACTCTTTGGAGGAGACATTTGTTAATGGTACATTTATTAATTCGTAAAAACAAATGTTTTTATCTAATTTGTAATGTTAATAAAATATATCATTACACCTATTTTATAAATTACGTTCAACAACTTATAATCGCAAATGAAACTTAAAATTTAAAACAACACTGCTGGTTTAAAACTTAACAAATCGCTCGAAATTACTAAAACCAATGCGTTGACGTTGAACAGTTTATATATGAAACATTCGTTTCAATAAATCTTCCTGAAAAATCGTACAAAGGCTCTCATTTACAAGGCTGTTAATAGCCGAAAAAAATCCCGCCGATCTCTCATTAAAAGGCGTGCCAATGTAAATGCAAAAAAAAATGCGTACACAAGTGAAGCGAAACGTGCAGGGGATGAATTCGAGGAGTAAAATAAAGAAGACGGAAAGGAGTCCTGGTAGCGGGACGACAGAGTGAAGACGAATGAGGAGGGAAAGAAAAGAAAAAGGACCTCTAAAAGTCGATGCCGAGGAGGTAGAAAAAAAAAGTGGGAGGGGGGAGGGGGCGAGAAGAAACTCGGAATCGAGCACGCGGCTTCGACACACGCGCGCGGACCTTCACCAAGGAAGAATGGGTCGATTCGGCACTAATGTATTCGCGCGCGCTCCTCACGATCGCGAGCACCGCGCGATGGCTTATATACTCGCTCATTATTCAGCGATAATTAATTGACGTCCATAAATAAGGCCGGTAGGCCGGGGCATAAATAAATGCTTCGCGTGAAACGAAATGGTAATGGGTGACTTTGACGGACCGTTTAAAGTGGAATAAAGCAGCAGAGTAGCGAGCCCAGTCGGCAGTCTACCCCGTGGGCTACATCATGCGCTCGAAAGTGGGAAGGAGAGGGAAACAGAGCGAGGGAGCGAGAGAGAGGACGGACGGAGAGGAGCAGCCATTGAATATAATTCACCTGCGAGCGAACGAGGGAACCGAAGAGTGTCGGATGGACGTGTCTTCCTTAGGTTACCTTCGCTCCTATGTGTACGTTGGTATTCGCTGCGGAAGGAAGAGATGTGTGGGGCTAGACGGAAAAAGACAGAGCGACCGAGAATTCGCTAGCGCTCTGCACAGCCTCTTAAGGAACTCGGAATGTAGCCTCTCTAGCTGTTACGAGCTCTCTTTTTTTTTTTATTTAGTTCTTTTATTCGCTTCCTTCCGAAAGATTTTTCTCATTTTGTTTCTCTTAGTGAGCAAGTCTGCCCGTACATACTTTTAAGAGCAATTTTCTATTTTCTACTCGTCTACTTTTCAATTCTGTTTATGAAACTGCTTTTTAATTCCCCCCGTCGTGGAATCGTTTTTGCACATTTTACTATGATTTTTGTATTCATATTATTATACTGCTCCGTTGCAAGGACTTTTTTAAATAATGCAATATAATTATAATCTAAAATTTTAAATAAAATAAAATTGTGTACTGTCTCGAAAGAATCAATGTAGCAGTTATACAGCCTTCTAATTGTTACTGTTTGCTGAAATATTCATTAAAAAATTATTATAATTAATTATGATTATAATTTAAATGTTATCTTAAACGTTGCAATGTACTTAGATAAAGTAATCTCCGATCAAGCAATTAGTAGCTTCAGTATAAAGAGTGTCTTTGAATTAGAAACGCGATGTAAGAGTGCGATGAAAGTGCAGTCGTGCAAAAAACTTAAGGATGCACTTGCTCGCTCTTCCATTCAGCAATCAGTTGAGAAAACTCGTGATTCGCGCGAGTTCTGTCACCCAAAGAGCGAGGATCAGATGAAGCGTCTGCTTTTCGTGAGTCGCCCTCGCGGCTTCCGAACTGACGTAAATTGGATTCCAGGACCCGCGCGAGAATGCACTTATGCACGTCGACGTGGCACATTTCGTATACCCTACTCGTGATTTTTCGTGACGTGAATTGACGCGCGATACCGTGATTTATTTGCCGAGAGGTGCACGTACAAGCTTCGATGCAAAGGGCATAAAGGAAGTGCCGAAACAGATAAAGTCTCTCTTGCTTACTTTTTGCAGATGAATGTTTTCCTAATGACTCAAGTTCCTTAATCATCGAATTAAAATAGAAATAGAATTTTAAGAAATTCTTTAAAAAAATAGTTAATTTATAAATTGTATATAAAAATAAGAAGAATATCAAATGAACATAAATGTGTTTACGTATTAAAAAAACACTTTAAAATTTAATCGTTTCTTATTGCAGTTTAAAGTCCTCCTAAACAAATTGCAACATTGATATAAAAGATTCTTTCTAATTGCAAAATTCGCGCAAACGCCAGCAAAGTCCCGAGGAGGATTCCCGCAAAATAACCCATACAATTCACACTAATTTGATCGTAAAGCCCAGCGAAAAAGCTCCGATAGCGCCTTCTCATCTTTAATTTCCCATAAGATTTAACTGCAGTACAATGTACCCGCACCGGCGATGATCGCACGGCGGCCGGCGCACGCGCGCCCTATACACCTTCGCGTACATAATAATGCACTCGTGCGCGGCGTCGTAATAATAATGATCGTCATTTCCCTCCGCCGCACGTCGAAGATTAATCCCCGTAACGCCGGGCAGTATGAAAGAGCGCCCGGTGAGGAAACAATAACCGAGCCCTCCTCGCCGCTTGAATAAATTACTTAATCCCCCTGCCCTCCCCCGCCGATATCTTCATTATCTAAGCGAGTAATGCGGCGAACGCTCAGGCATCCGCGGGCGCGCATACGCCGGGCGTTCTCGCATCGCCGCCCCCGAGAGAGTGCCTCGCGGAAGCGAAAAGCTGCGCGGCGCGCTGACGCGCCAGGGGTCAAGCGGACTCGCGCGAGAGAGGTCGAGCTCGATGATAGCGTTGCCTCGGAGCCGCCGCCGCCGCCGCCGCGGCCCCGTGTCAGATGCATCTGCGCGCGAGAAACGTCGGGGAACCTCTTCGGCTGTTCGGCTCTTATCGGATGCGCGCTTTGCCTTGTCCATTGCGTCGACGCGGAGCGCACCGTTACCCGGCGTAGGTAGACGCAAAAATATTTAAATAATTTCCCTTGCGAGAGCTGCCGCGGCCGCCGGGAATCCGCTGAGAGGGGGAGGGCAGGCTTTCCGTGGTCTCGCAAGTGCGAGTCGAGTATAAGCGCGGATGATTGAAAGGCTTATCCGAGAGTGAGATATTTACCTTTCGAGTATTATTGATTCTCGCTTTAGCCGAGGTTTCGCTTAAGTTTCCTCTTGGAAGTCTTTATTTTGGAGAGACATTTTGAAGTTTAGTTATGCCGAGGAAATGGATTTAATTAATTTTTATTTTTTTTTTATTTTTAAGATTCTCATGGACTATCTATATGATAATGCAATGTGCAGAATCTTTCCGGGAATAACGTATATAGCTGTACTAAATATATTTCTTTGCATGTCAATTACTTCCACGTCATACAGTCTCGTGCCGTTGAAAGTCATTTAATATATTCACTTTACAATGAACAAAACAAGTTCATAAAATAGTGCTAGACATGACTTTCCTCAGTAAGCAATATAAGTACCCTCGTGGATTTCAGCGGCGGAATAATAGAGAAAGTTGTAAAATGGTCTATAAACTCTATCAAAACTTCATTCAACTTTTACATAGAAAGTCTACATTGTTGGAGACGTCGAGAATTAAAAAAAAAAAAACGAAGTACTCCTAATATCCCTCTAAAATATTGGATGTAGATGCAAATGCATTTATAAAAGAATACGTCTAAGAAGCTAGAAATTCAATTATACGTATCGCGTTGACAGTTATTGAGCCAGTCTCCCGTTCACAAGCCTTTCTCGTCCTATATATGGTATAAAGCACAAGTTGAAAACCTTCTCTCCTCTATAAGTTGCATTTCAACGGGTTTAACAGTGCCGGGCCCCCCGGAGAACTACCGTGCAATAATTTTTCTTTATCTATCGGCGCGCGTCTAACGGAATCAAAATATCTCCGAGATAATTATATGCCACCGGTCATAACAAAACAGTGCCATAAATAAGGTCGCGCAGCGCTCTTATCCTCTCTCGGCGTCGGGAAAAGCTTCGTGGGACACGAGCCGTGCGCGGCGAAAGAATAAGTGCCGGGTCGCCCGTAAAAGTCATTAGACGCATAATTTCATTTGGAACGCGCGCGGACTCGACTGTCCGCTTGTATGCTATATGGTTGCACGGGCGTTATCAGCGAGCGCGCGGCGCTTGCCTTGTTTAGATGTATGTATATATATACGCACTGGTCATTGCTATGTAACGCGAACAACCGCTACGATCAAGGGTAGATTTACGCCGGCGAGTCCTTTTTTTTCTCGCGGAGTCGCGAGATCGCGATAGTCCGCGACTGATAATGAAACGATCTCCGCGGCGAATTTTTTCGTCAAACGTGCCATTCAACATCGCAGAGTGTTAATTTAGAGCGGAGCAGGTTGAAATTGCGAATCGACGGCTCATTGGCGAGTGACTCGTTGCAATTATCATAAGTAACAATTACCACTACTCAAACTGAGCAATTAGTAGCTTGCAAGGTGAGTTCAGCAATAAACTTATAGAAATAATTATATTACATATGCATGCGGAGCAAGAGTCCGATATATGTATAATATCACGCTCTCAAATTGGATGGGTTGCGTTTATGCAAACGTAACTTACGTAAAAATACGTCAATCTTGTGTGTCATTCATATTTTATTTTCTTTTTCACAAAATAAAAAGTTCGACGTTTGTATTTTATAATCGAAATCACCACTTTCTGAAAACAATCAATATTACTCTCTAAATTTGATCTATAGTGAAAATTATAATAATTTTAAAATAGTTGCATAATTATCACTGTAAATTAGTAAAATTTCTCTAATTCACTATAGTTAATTTTAAAACGGTGATAAGTGTGGAATTGTTTTAAAAGTAGTGGAATTTTTACAGGATCAAATTTAAACAGTATAAAGAATAGAATGAAAAGTTGAGTGAAAAATTTAAATTGAATCGAACTACTTCTTTCTAGCAGCAGTTCAACGTTACGCATTGAAAGTAAAAACAATGCAAAGCACCGCAAGGCCGATAAAAGGAGAAACTGCACGACAATGAGTTGCGGACTTCTAAGAAAGTGCAATTTAAAGTTCTCGACGTAAACAAGCATGCGGTATATACAGACGTCGCGACTGCATAGAGTCAAGTCCATCGGAGTCGTTGTCGTCGCGTGTACGGTCTATCGCTCTCATCTTTCTATCGTTTCCGCGACGAAACCTGGCGCTCGCGCTCAAGATAAAGCGAGACGCCGGACGTGAATGGGCTCGCTAACGTCCATCGAAGATGTACCGCGAGTGTTCGAGCTTCATAGTGGAAAGAGAGGCCGATGGAAGAAATATATATAGAGAGAAAGAAGAAGTAGAAAGAGAGAAAAGTGCAAGCGCCGCGAGTTCTGCATCGCGCATTTTGATGGATGAAGACGCTCGGAAGTAACGATGTGCCACACTGAGGCTAAAACGCAAGATTTACTCGCGCGCGTCTTTTTTTTATTTTAAATTTAGTCTTATTGTCTGCATTTTTTTTTAAAGGATGCTCGAATGCTAGAGAGAAGTACGAGGTTCAAAGAGACAGTGATTGATTTACTCGTTATGCGTGCGAATTAATCCAATTATTTCGAATAAGGAGTAATGATATACGTCGGCGGAATTAACGAAGCCTATGCTTAACTGATTGAATTGAGAGATTGTATGTTTACACGGGCAAAATTGGTAATTGTTTCTTTTTTTCCTGTTTAATGTCTAATAGGATAATACAATGAAACGTACAATTTAAATTAATTTAGCCAAGAAAAAAAAATATGTATACATAGAGCAGGAAAGTGAAATCTTTTTTGTACTATCGCTCTACTTCTTTCTTTGTACTATTATAATAAGGTCCGTATTACTTATGTAATTAAATGCATATGAATTCTCGTTGATTGGGTGAAATATCTGCTAAACAAAAAATGCAGATTTTTTTAATGACATTTTGCTTAAAAAAAAAAAGAAAAAGCTTAGAATCTAGCCACGTGCCTTTTTCTACTGGCGATTAAATAAGAAAAATTGATTACGTGAACGTAGAGAAAGTCTTCTAATTCCCGTGTTTTCTGCATGTTCCAGGCTTGATAGAAAAGTCATTAATTTTTCCTGAACACAGAACTAGCACTCTGTCCATCTATGGCGCAGTAAAAATGAAGAAGAAAATAAGTAAAAAGACCAGTGTCAACCTAGACTTTCACATATCTCAGTATATTTGTTTATCTAACCAACTCGGTTAAATTCTATATTCACAAATGATCCGCGTGCAGTTCCCAGCAGTGTACCCTGCATCGTAAAATAATATTGCTCCCGATTTCCCGATAACTGCGAGACGAAAATGTACACTGAAGTGAAGAATAAGAGAAAACAAAAGAGCCACCTAAGATGAGAATTATGGGGACTCATTTATTGCGATCGCATTCTCGAACGATCTGCAACTTGAAAATCCGGTCACATTAAGATATTAATCAGAACAACGGATGTATACAGTATTAAGCGATTATTTTTTACCACGCCAATTCGCCACTAAACCAAAGTAAAATCAGTATCTTAAATATATGAGTTATTCAACGTTGAAAATCACAAAAAAGTGTACGGTCTAAAATTACACTTAGGAATTTTGATATTAAATCCCATTAAAAGAAAAAGTCGTTTTGCAATCTCAATTATTTTTGTAATTTTGTAATTCGCTCAAATAAATTGGCTACTTATTCCAGCAACTTAGTACGTACAAAACTACTTTCAAAATTTTATATCGAGCGCAGTCTCAGGGGACGTACTTAAGGGGGTAGTAGGGTCCCGACACTTTCGAAAATGACAATTTTTTTTTTTTTCAATATCTTATAGCTAAGCATCTTAGAAATAATGTCTCTTAATTTCAAAGCATTCGGAGAAAAATTAAGGAAGTAGTGGCGT
>JAWWEN010000024.1:1182655-1210534 GCA_035582955.1 Sycophila texana | reverse complement strand
AACTCTTACCGTTGCGTCAAAAAAAAATCGCAAAAATGATATGATTTTTTCCCGTCGGGACCCTACTACCCCCTTAAGCCAATCCACGAAAACAGTCTCGTCAGGAAAAATTCATTTAAAATTAAAAAAAAAATTCAAACTCGATGAATGAAAAAAGTCCCTTGATTGTTCTCGGTGCACAGGAGACTCGCAATTATTGCGCATCTCGCATTTAATGACCGTTCGTCCTTTGAGCTCGGGCGCGGGTGCGCAAGCTCCGCTTAGAATTGCTAATGACAGACTGCCGCCGGTAACCACTGTCAATAGCTACTAAAACTCATTACCAACCGGCTCTAACTAATTGGGTACATCTAAATTGCAGGTATGCGAGGAGCAGCCGCGGCCCGGGTGAACCCTCGGCACTTGGAACACACTTATTAGACGCAGGACCCCGCGGTCGTTCCGCAGCCTCCGAAGAATGTCTCGCACGCGGCAAGACATTAATATTTTACTCCTCCGGATGCGCCGCTCGCGCGTCCCTAACGAATTGTCCGTGCTTTCTGGTGTTATTCCGCCGAAATATTGTGCCTATCGCACTTAAAGTCGTTGCTGTGCTTTTTTGAAGCTTTGCATTACATTGCCCTGTTGGAAATCGTTTATTATAATTTTTTGTATCGTATTCATGTATGTTTTATAGAAAAATCGGCTCCTCGAACAACACTAAACTATTTCTATCAGGATCTAAGCGGAAAGATTATATCTATTTATAGTAGTCAATAAATTCGTGTTATATATTAAACTTTGCACATACGAGCTTGTATATTAATTCAATTTAACATAACTTAATTGATCTCTTCTCTTTCAAACTAAATTCGGATCCCAGTAGTCCTAAGTTATAATTTTTTAAGTAGATATCTAAAGAATCTTGTTGAATGATGGTAATTGCTCATTTTTAAAATGAACCTTAATTATAGCAGAGACAAAGCCAGCAAATCTCGTAAACGACACAATAATTATCTCAAATTTATGAAAACTGTCCCCCTGAAATAAACAAAACCCCGTGCGTTAAGTTGTACGCGCAGATGTGTATGCAAACAAAATACAATATACTGAAATCGTAAATACGGCCGGTCGCAAATTAACGTTAATTCTTAAGCGAGCAGTGCGCACCGGTAGCAGCCTCTCGCATTCGAGTCACCGTGACGCTCGCTCCCCTTGAGCCCGATATACGAGAATTAGCCGAGAAATTTGTAGCATCGACAAAGTCGCGTAACTTATGAGCGCCTCGCACCGAGCAATAGGAAAACGCGCCAGGCCGCGGTTTCTCAGCCCCCATAGTCTTTATCCTTTTATTACACTCGGGCTTCGCCTCCGCGCTCGGCGAGAGCCCCGGCCCCATGACGTATGGCTCGTTACGCATGCATAGAGTGGCGAGAACTGGTTGTCTCGGAGGATCGCGTGACTCGAATTTACCGAAGCTAAACCGATTTCGCGTTCGTCCCTCGCGCACGCACGTGTATGTATATATTCGCATGTGCAAACGCATACCGTGGCCCGAGAGCGTCACTGCTATAACGACGGACGCAAAGAGAGCGGGACAATTAATAACGCGATTGCTGGTAAATCTTGAAGGCGTTGCTGCGTGATCGCCTATACCCAGCGTGTTCTTCGCGCGATGATGGAAGGGACGGCTTGGCTGGGCAAACATTGCGCGGGGAGTGGCGTTGCCCGATGAAGCCTAGTTGATGTTTGAAAAACTGCGCCATTAAGAGCGCGTGATTAAGCAGCTGAGCGTTTAAAACAATTTTAGAAAATACGAAAATGTTAATTGTTATTAAAAAAATGAATGATTGTTTGAGTTATTTCTTTTGGTTGACTTTTTCGTGTTGAAAGGAGTTTCTAATATGACATTGTTAACCGTTTTTAACCGTTGAAGTTATTGTATTGCAACAGAATTTGATTAGCTATTCATTTATGTCTTTTCTTTTTTAAATAACAAGTATTAAAAATGTTATCTATTTACACACGAGACAAAATCTAGCTGCTGTATTTAAAATTTTAAGCAGAAATTTAATCACTTTAATGCGAATCATTACTTTGCATGATCCTACTAGCAACGTGTGCATGTCTTTTTAAAAACAAATTGCATGGTTTTCGAGAGATGAAGTCATCAACGAGTTTCCATGTATCATTTAATGTTTCAAATTACTAGCTATCCTTCAGATATAAACATTTTTGATACAATGAATTATGAATACTCGACTGAAGTAATACTAAGTAATCGTACACGATGACTCAACCGGTACAATTCAATTATTTATTAATAAACGATTCATTTTATTTTACCTATCCGTCGAAATTTATTCTCTATCCATTGATTTTCTTATTGATTACGAAAATTCTTATTCAAATTACGAAACATTTTATCATCAAAAGCTCAATAAAGAAAATTAATCAACGCGAGCTTTAGTGATCAAAGTAGACATCGAGCAATTTCTTTTTAGCAAAAAAAAAAAAAGTAATGTAAAACGAAAACGGGAAGATCAAAGAATGAAAGCGTGCGAAAAAGAGCGTTACATAGAAGCGCGCGGAATATCAAGGCGCAAGGGTATATAAACAGCGAACAAAAGCAAGGATGAGGGCATAGTCGGGCTCGCTCTCGGGTCTAGTCGCCCATGGGCGCGCGTTTAGCGCAATTTATCGCTGGTGTCTTCTACCTATAAGCGGATACCTTGTCGTCGCGATAGTTATAGATAACAGGCGCGCAGCAACGCTCGAACCGGCGCGTCTCTCGATTTCCGCGCGCACCTCTTGTTCGTTCTCTCGCACTCTCTCTCGCTCTTTTGCGCCCGATGCATCCTCCCCCCCTCTCCCTGCCCGCCGTCTACCCCACCTCCGCTCGCTATCGATGTACGCGCGCGTTCCTCTTTTCCTAGCGCAATTGATTTAGTGCTCGAACGAATTTACGGGATCCACCCTGTGAGCTCGGCTCGATGCGGCGAGAGTGCTCGGCCCTTTCTCGTTAGCCGCCTACATTATATTACCCATCGAGAGGCATGCATCATTCCTCGCTTTATATGAGTATCTGTAACAGCCTGAGAAACATTCGCAGCTCGCGTTTATTTTTCTTTCTCTGACTCGCGCTTGGACCCCGTATACGCCCGCGCGCGCCGCCGTACGACCCATAGAAAGCTTCGAGTGTTGCGTTGTGCGAGCTTCACCATCGAGACTTTGATGTTGCGGCTAATCAATGAAATTGTAGATATCGCCTTTACGATTTTTTCGACGGCTTTTTTTTGCCTTTCGCTTTTACTTTTTTTTTTGGACAAACTCGTGTCTTTTTTCCAACGACCCTTTGCAGGGTGCAGAGCAGCCTTCTAGTTGCAAGCGTGGATAAATCCGAATGAATATTTTAGTTCGCGTTAAATAAATAAAAACAGCTTGCGATAACCTGACGGAATTGATGAATTAATTCTTCGATGCAAGAATCTGTTACGGATACACGATTTCGAATAATAAAATGTGAATAAATATAAGTAAATATTTTTTCAATTTGTATTAAGTAAATAATAATCTAATATTTCAAGGAACGAAAGACTTTTTTAGGCACAATATTCTAAAATAAATAATAATATTTACAAAATTGCAGATTTTAAATATTAAAAAAATATAAAAAAAAAAAGTATGTGGAAAAATCACTGACAAATTAAAATTTCCAGAGCTCACATCAAGCGGCACAGACAAGTGGGCGGACACGTGTGATGTATCTCGAATTGATGTAGTGTGGCAGAGGAACAATGACCGTGCGAGTATCGTGTATCCAAGTATTAACGTGCCTCTCGCTCAACTGAGCACTTGTCTACTATTCCCACGATCTCACCTGGACGTATGCCCACATCTTTTCATTATCTCTTTATCAAAATACCGAACCCGTGACCAAAAAGCTCTCAATTTTAATTTACTATTTACTAACTTAATTTTTTAATTATCGCGAATTTTATGGGATTTCAACCCTCATCAATAATCAGCTCAAGTTTTCCTTATCTAGCGACTTAGACTTTGAAACTCCATTTGTGAGTACAAGCTCGATAAAGATAATCAGAAAAACAATTGGAACCAGAAAAGGAAGAAGCGCAAAATCAAATGGATACTCATTTACAGCGGCGACCGAACAGTATGTGCAGTGAGCGCGTCTCTTCCACGGTATGGTATATATACCTAGTCGGGCTAGTGCACACGCGGTCCTCCTCTTGGCACATTGTTGCGTTGTACCCGGCTGATGTTATCTGCCCTGACGTTGTCGTGAATTGTAAGACATTGCTTCGACGAGATAAAAAAAAAAGTGGCGAGGCGGCGAGGCAAGAGAGGGAGGCTCCGCGAGGAAGGAGGGGAAGATAAAGTAAGAGAATGAGAGGAGTGCTCCTCGCGCTCTCTCCCTCCCACTGTAGCGCTCGCCCCTGCCCGGCTCCCATAAATACCGCGGGGTTTCTCCGATTATCTCGGAATTGTCGTTTACAAACCTGCGCCCAGCGGTATCGCCGGGTAATGATCTTGCGGAAACGGGAGAGTGTGCTCGCGCGCGCGCGCGCAAGCAGGGAGGTTTTTGATATTTTAGATTTTTTCCCCGCGGCTAGTGTTTATGAGTATATCATTGTTGCTTCTGATTTACGCAGTCGAGTCCTGAAACGCGCGATGTCGTCGTCCCTCGCTGCTCTTGTAAGCCGCGCGCAGATTCGAAGAATGAGATTGCAGCCCGAGGTTTTGATTAACTATCCCCCTTAAAATCGCTTTTATGAATAATTCCATCTCCGTAAGCTCTTCAACCGACGAACGCGCTTTTTAACATTGCTTATACTCGCCCGAGGTTAATCTTTAAAACACGGCAGTGCGTGGTGAAACTAAAAAAAAAGGCCAACGCTCGGGGCGTATTATCCTTTTTTTTTTCGTGAGCAAACAATCGATCTGATAGCGCGGAGTGAATCCATTCTGAGATCGATGTCCCGCATTCTCGCACGTCCACTTTGAAGGGTAACGTCCAGCAAGCCGGCCCCCTCCGGTAATTCAGCCGACACCTCGGATTTCGGTCTCGTCACACATCGCGCTCTCCTCTCTCTTCATTGTCGAGATCCGGCTTATATTAGGGCCGCGCGCGCTGCCAGACGGACGACACAATGCGTGAAAAGGCGCGTTCGGGGAAAAAGAACGGCGAGAGGACTACTAAGCTCGCGCGGCGAGAAGAAGAGGAGGGAACGCCGAGGAGGGAGAGGAGTTACGAGAGAGTCCTGCTGTACGTCTGACAGTAAGGTGTCGGGTGGTCGGGTCTCTCGAGCTGCGCGCCCTGTCAACTTGTCAGGCTGTCGGCCCACGCACGTTGCCGGCGCGAGGGACTCAGCCGGCTCCGCGTGCGCGATCTCTCTCTCTCCCTCTTTCATCCTATCCTTCTTCCTCGCTCACTTCGCGCTTCTCTTCGCGCTGATCAATCGGCGAGATCGCTAATTATCGGCGTTACGCTAGATCTTTCAATTCTACGATTTTTTTTTTTTTTACTTTTTTTATTCAATTTATCTTGTCGAATACTCGGAGACGATAAGTTACATTCTCTGTAAATTTTATTCAGTGAAAATTCTATTAATTTTAAAAAAGTTTCACAATTTTCACTGTAAATCAGTAGGTTCCTTTATTATTTGCTTAGTTTTAGATTTAGTTTTAGAATTGCACTGTGTCCCCTCACGTTTAAAAAATTTTTTAGTTCTCTTATTTAGTTTTAAGTTCATTTTTAATTTTTCTACTGTTATTTTGTAAAGGGCTGTTAGCCTGTCTAATTGTTACATAAATAAATAAATAAATAAATAAAAATCAGTGAAATTTTACAAATTCACATGTGATAAGTGTGCTCTCTAAATTTAATCCAGTGAAATCCCACTGAATTTCAAGGCAGACTTCTTTGACTAAAAAACAGTGAGATTTCACTGGATTAAATTTAAGGGGTGCAGCAGTTTTAAAATTAGTGGAATTTTCGCTGCATCAAATTTAAAGAGTCGAAATGCAGTTTCATTTTTTGGAAATTTTTCAATTCATTCCTCTGTTGCGATAAGCTTTTAATGCTTGGTTATAAAAAATCAAAGAAAGCGATTTTAACGTACGATCGCAAGGAGGTCAAAGCACTGGAACCGCATGCACTTATAATAAACTCTCTTTTCGGTTATTCGACACAACTGCATTGCAATACCACGCTTTTTGTTTCGACTTTATTATGCAGACTGTATAATATCCTCGGTTAATAATCCGCAGCAAGAGGAGCGAAGATCGAGATCCCCGATAATGCGCCTTTGAAATCCACGAGCGCGGTGCGATCGGCCAAAAGAAAAGAGATGGTTTCTAATTAAAAAATTCCCGAGGGCCCTACGCGCGGCGATCCCATCGAAACGCGTAAAAACACAACGGGGTCGTGGGTATAGTGGGGACCATTTAAAAATCGTAAAACTTCCCTCGCTCGGGGCACAATGAAGTCGCATGAAAAACGACGTGTCGCGCGCGCTCAGCTGGACGCTGGCGTGGCTGCAGCAGCCCTTCTTCCGCCGATCGCGCCCGTTGCTCTTGTACGTCGGTGGCAGCCTTTGAACGAGGCCGCGCGAGAGACGCGCGCTGAAATGACAGGTGCTCCGACGGCCGGGAGATCTGCGTTTTAGTGCCGAGAGCTGCCTGCGCGCGAAAAATCCGCGGGACGGGAGGGAGGACCGAGCGAGGGGAAAAAGGGATCGTCCCCGGAGAAATTTATTAGTGCCGACAATATCGAGCAGCGATTACTCGACGGTGGCTCTCGTCGGGCTGCTCTTTTTCTTCCCTCACCCCGGCTCCGATCCTCCAATTAGGCGAGCTCTCGCAAATGAAGCTATTATTTTAGTATGCGCGACTCGCACGCACTTATACCTGCAAAAGAGTGTATATGTCGGTATGTGCATATTAATGTTCGCGTGCGTGTGCGTGATGGATCTGTGTGTATATGTGTGTGCGCGCGCGAGTAGACGCATTGCACGCTCGCTTGTTTTCCACCGTCCGTCTGCATAATATCGTCTCGGTATTTTATTGATACGGGAGGGGACTAAGTTGTTTTATGATACGGCCGCAAATCGCCGCCTCGATTTATATCGCTACTCGCGCCCTTTGAAGTTTTGCTGCGCGGAGCAACGCACGGGGATTCCACGCTAACGCGAGAAAAAAATTTATTGCCAGAGACGCGATATTTTGCAAAATTGCCTTGAACTATCTGCCTTGATTTTTCATCGTCGATTGAAAAGAGTGATTTCGGGAAAACTATTACGTCCTTTCATTTTTTTTAATACATTTTTTAGTATCCGGGAGTTATTTTAAGTTTTTACTAATAATACTATATTTTTATATTTTAATAATTTGAATATTTTGAATATTTTCCATTTAAGAAATCTACATAGTTAAGAGTATTAGAGAAAAACTATCCAACCTGATCCACAGTTTACAATGACTGAAAACGCGACCGTTACTCCTATAAACACTAATTTTTTTCTTTAAATTGATAAGGATAAATCTACTGGAGCCGTACACTTTTTTCTATATTAGACAATTAGTTTCTGCAAACTATATAAATTGATTGTTTTTTAAAGAGTGGTTTCGCATGACTTCAGTGTCAAACTGTTTATAAAAAAAAAGTTTATAAAATGCTATTTAGGCTACTGTTGTTTGATTCGCTTACCAGCAAGCGAAACTTAATGTAACACTTAAAAAAGCACGCAAACACTAGTCGAGAAGAGAAAAATCTGCAGGTCGTCTAATAGTAAAACCATACATAAATATTGCCAAGACCACGAAGGATCGAGCCAAGAGGATTTCGCTGCAGGCTTCTCAAGCCGTGAGCGAAGCCTCGCGCTTTATACACACTCAGGAGCTGGACAGTTGGCAAACAACTTGCCGATCGCGCGCTCCTCGACGCCAGGCGCGGAAGTTAACTTTTGTATAATTACCATGCGCCTGGACGTATATTTCTCGTTACGGCACACTATTGAAAAATCACAAAAAATATAAGCTAATGCAGGAGAGTGCAAGCGCAATATAACACCGCGAATGCATTATTACTATGGAGGGAGGGGGTAGGGAATAACAAAAAGTGAATGCGGCGACGGAAGAACGAAAATTCAGCGTATTAACTTGTCAAGCCGCAGTCATAACCGCGATTTCCAGTGCATGGCGGCTAATTTTCATTCTATCAAATTTCTTTTTGCTGTCGGACTTATCAGACTGATTAGAGAAAGGCTGCTTACTTTTGGACACTAACGAGTGCTTATATTGCATTCCTTTATTATCAAGAAATTACGGATTAATTTTAACAGCTTTGTGAAAAAAAAGATTGATGTTATTTTAATTTTTAAACCACTTTCGATTTATTTAAATGGAATTGAAGTCGTTTGCTTCCCAACTACTGTGTATACAAGGCCAAAAAAATTAAATAAAAAAAAAATTCAATTTTTTAATAAAGCATAAAGCATAGATGAACATAAATAAACATTATGTATCGCGTTGTCGTAATTAGGTACTAATGTTAAAAGGAATAAATAATAAGATGAATAATCCACTACATTTGCGCGTTTACACCCATCATTAACTCGCGCGTCCACTCGAGAAATGAGATGAATCAATTGAATGATAAGTAGATTTAATCAATTCTCCCTCACCATTAGACGAGGAGTCACTTATTTCTTCTTAAGAAGAATCTTGATTATTATGAATTTTAAACATATTGAAGAAATTATTTTAAGACGATTTTACGATGGGCGAACATTAAATTTCAATCGCGCACTAGCCATCCCGAAAAAATGATTGGAAATAAAATTAAATGAGGGTGACATTTTTCGACTCGGATTCAAGGATATTTATTCGTAAGCAATAAAAGAGAAGATTGACCGGGAGCTGATAAACACTTCCCTATTATTATTATCCACTTTATTTTACGCAGAATTAATGCGTAAAAATTTACAAACGATCTGAACAGAGTACGACTCTTATATTTTCCAAGCGCATAATAACTTTTAATACTTCGCCGTGAGCACATACGTCCTTTTAAATAAGCCGGCGAAAAATTGTCAAATGAAATTATTGTGCTCAGAAATGTCACTTTATCATATTAGTTAACTAAAATGTAAATTCGCAAAATTTTTACTATGCGTTTTTTTGATGAACATTCAATTAAAATGCAAACCAGCACGCGGCGTAAAATCTTATCTTCAATAAAATGAATTTGTAACGTTCGCCGATATAACTAAGAAAACAATAATTTTAGTCTTAACAAGTTGAAATTGACGCAGGCAGTATACGCCGAGCGCGTAAATCAAAAAATTTTTGCTTTATAACCATCGCATTTATTACCGTTTAAAGACGGTAAAATTCACAAGGTCTATAAAGGCAGGCTCTCGCACCCTCTTAAAGAGCAATAAACCTCCTCGCGGTTTTACAGTCCCACTCGGTCTGAAATTAAAATTTAATATCTCCATCCGTTTCCCGCTCTTGTGCTCGTCGTAATTAATATAAATACGAATACATATTTTCGCGATCGTAAAATCGAAAATGGCGTACAGACACGCGCGCGCGCGCTCGCGGGACGATTTAACGGAACGTGGAAGGATGCGCGCGCGCGACGAGGTGGCAATGAGTTTTCTCTCTTTCCTTCTCCGGCAACCTGCTCTCGGTCGATGATCGCGCACCTGTTTCACTCTAAACTCTCTTGGGTCAAGGTACGTCTAGGTTGTCGGGAGGCCGTTAGCCCCTCGCCTCAGTCCCCTCTGCCCGCATAAAAGCACACACATATAAGCTCGCGCGACTGTACGAACGGGAGATGCGTGTTAGGGCCTCATTCTCGACTACTTCTCCCCGCGTGTGTACATATACATGCCCGGCCGCCGTATCTGCAATAATCTTGTTCCCCGAGCGCGAGCCGCGCTGCCGCTAGCGCGCACTTGCATATACGCGAGTAATTATAAAATTTCATATTCTTTCCTGGCCAGTTTTGCCTTTTTCATGTAGCTCCGTACTATACTTAATGCATCACATTCTTCTTTCGCTGTCACTTCGTTTTCTCCTTTTCTTTTAACAGGTTCTTTGATAGCGACTGAACTAGCCAGATACGCATGCGGCAAAAAGTACGACCCGCGCGCGAGTTTCAGATGTAAATATACCGAACGGGAATCCCTGATAACTCGTTACTGAGATATTATTTAATTAAAGTTATCCGAATGATGTTACACATACTAGTACTGCGCTTTAAAAAGGTATATTGCACTTTTTCTATGTAAATCAGGGTTGCTTTGTAAACTGCTAAATAGATTTCACGATTTTCTAATTCCGCCGTCAATTGATAAGCTTGTAAAGACTTAAAAAAAATTTAATTTTCAAAAGAATTATTTGTCTTTATCTAATTGGATTTGTTAAATTTTATTCCAGAAAAGAATGGAAAAGTAACGAAGTTAAGAAGTTGCGATCAAGAAACTATTGTAATTATTTAATCTTGTGTTTTTCTATAAAGTATTGGAATCAAAAGTTAATAAAAGAGCAATGCGAACTGAATATTTTAGTTTACAGTAAAAATGTAGCTTCATTACTCGCGACATTTGTTTTGAAATTAAATGCTAATAAAAATTCTTTTTACACACTTCATGACATCTTTATAATTCTCTACTTCTATAGGTTACCGGTAAACCAAAAAATAAATAATATCTAAAAACAGTAGAATTTTGCCTAATAGCACTTCTTATATTTCTTAATAGCTATTTCCACACCTCATCAGCATAGGATAAGCAAACATCTAAATCATTCAAAAGTTACAGGTGGAACTTCGTTATTCGGATTCTTTAAAAGGTAACCTGTTAAACACACGGCAGGGTCCTTCTTCGCAATAATTCCCCAAATCGTATCTCAAGATAGCATCCATACAAATGGCGATTACAAGTGGCTCCTGCTAAAAATCCATTGATGCGTATACGCGCTTATCTGCATCTGGATTTTATCTCCCTTTGATGTGGCCGCTCGGAACTCGCGAAAGTTCCTGCGCTGACATCAGTCACGACTCGTGCGAGAGTTTCACTTAATGCGTATTACGTGAAATCGGTGTTCAACGTTATCCAGAATACCTCGTAAAAAGAAGATCCGTTGGACGAGCGGACGAGTCGCACGCTTTTTTTGCCCAAAATAATCAACTCGTACATAAATTATTGAAATCGCATTACTTGTTTGTGCTTTATACCACATATTCCTCCCTTGGAAATATAGCATAAAAAACTATTAAAACTGGTTTTGTCAAAACAACAAGTAGGTATTTTCTGAATAAATGAATCTTTTTATGTATAAGTCTTCGCAGGCATTGTGGTATAAGGCGCCTAATTTCATATTCATAAATTTATATTAAAAATTACCGTTGTTTCGATGTGACTTTGACAGTCAATAGTTTATTGCAGATATAATCATAAATTTGAATAGAAACTAAAGAAAATTAATAAATTTTACCGTGGAATTGCGCAATTTTTCTTTTATTCGCTTTTAAATTTACGAATATATCTGCAATTGTAAGTCTCCCGAAGGATAGAAAGTCAACAGTCACCTTCAAAGTAATGTTATTGATTTTTAATACAAATTTAATTACTTGAAAAATAATTATTGAGTATATACTGAAATTTTAAGAATTAGAACATCGCAAATGCATACTGCAATAAGCATAACAAAATAATTACTTCACAATTAATTAAACGTAATTAAGTGAAACAAGTAAACAGTCACTTATTCTCATTTAGATAATAGAAAAACGCAGAGAAAGAAATAAAACTGTCGATCGGTATGGTAAATGATCTCGTCGAGCGGTGTGCTCTCGCGGCGGTTGACCTTCCTCGCGGTTCATTGAGCGCGAATATGACCGAGCGCGCAAGTGCGATCGCGCTTTAATCGCGATTTAGTGCCGGGCAGTTGAGCGCGCTTGCGCTAACTCGCGATAGGCCTAAGCGCGCGGCGGCGCTGTATTACCAATGTCAACTACCGGTCGCGAACATAAAATCCAATGAAATGTGGCCGACTGCCGAGGAGACGCCCGAGCCCAGAGCAACTTTGTATTAAGCTCGCGAACATCTCTTTCGACGGGCCGGTAATCGTAAAATGTTTTACGACAAATCGCACTGTCGCTTTTATGGGAAGTGAAAAATTAGCCGGCGAGAATTTTATTCGCTTATTAAAACCGACGAAATACGCGACGGTGCGCCTCTCATTGATTAAGTTATTGTGCATTGAGCTCCCGCGCTGGTAAACAATATTTAAGACTATTTCTGGATGGCTGATGCGACCGTGCATTAGATGCGGATCTTTATAATGGGGATTCTCCTGTTTGCGTATCGTGCGTTTTTTAAGTTTTGTTATTTACGTTGCGTGGAGATTGATATTTTTCGAGATTTTATCTTTATGCTCGTTACTGCCGTTTATGTTTCACTTGCAGAGTGTTCAAAAGCAGAAATTTTTTAATGATACATAAATAACTACGTGCAGATGCCATACTGATTAAAACGTTTCAATTTGGAAAAACAAAATTTTTAAGTGCGTATTGAAGAAAAAATTTGTGTGCATTAAAAGCAATACGCGTAGACAATATTTCTGTAATTGTTTACTAGGTATTATTTGAAAGAAATTTGAAAATAATATTTTTTTCACGACTCTCCTTAGAATATTGTACGTGTTGCATTGCAAACTTTTAAAAGAATTTCCTAATACAAAATTGTATGATTTGATTAACGAGATATCATTAATTTAATAGTTATAATTCTTTCGATTTTAATTCAATGGCTAGGTGAGAGATAGGGGAGAGTAGGGGTAAAGTGAGCCAGATACTGCACTGAATCATTGGAATGTAATGAGCCATCCCATGAGACAAACCTGTACCAGATCAAGTTTTTTAGGTCATCTGGCGATTCGCTTCGATGATCTATAAATCATAGTATTATCTGCTCCACTTTGCCCTGCCCCCCCCCCCCCTACAATGCGACTCAAAAATGAAACAATGATATTGTTCAAATTAATATTTCATATTCAATTTACATTATACTTTTGTCGATCCATATTCAATTGATATGTGCTAATAGCATTTAGTTTATAGATAATTAATTTTTTATAAAATAATAAAAGTTTCAGTATATCAATATATCGATGTACAGCTCAATGAAAGCCCGTTGTAACGCGCACGTGGTTAACACATGGATACCTCAGATTAAAAGGAGAAAATAGGTAGAAATTGCTCTCTGTGGCCTTCGACAAACCAATAAAAAAAAAAGTGGACCCTTACAAAAATCCTATTTCTCGACTTTATTCAATATGCACTTAATTACTTTTATGGATATGCACTCGCGAACGCGCATGAGCTTTTTCATTCCTTTATACCCGCATGATGTATACTTTATTGCTCACCCCACGAAGGTGGCTTCGGCTCCCTGTCGTTGAACGATACCTAGTCGCGGCACATTCTCTCTTCTTCTCTCCTCATTCGCGCTGCTGCTGTGTGCATATACGAAAACAGGCGAAAGAGAGGGAGAGAGAGAGAGAGAGAGAGAGAGAGAACGGCAACGTGCTTGTTACTTTATTAGATATAATCCTTCCGCTTCTCTCTCTCTCTCTCTCTCTCTCTCTCTCTCTCTCTCTCTCTCTCTCTCACTTTCGCCGTTGAATCTCTTTATGTGATTGCAGTCGATGAGTTAGATAAATTAAAGCGAGTGAGATAGAAAGAAATAGAATAAAGAGAGACTCAGAATCAACAGCCTTTTTTCATAATTGTTTATTTCTAAAATTATTTGATCAAAACGCCATGTTGTTCATTTTTTCCGAACGTAATTTTCAATGTGTGATTGAGCAGCGCATTTTTAACATTAAAAATAACTTTCTTTTTCTTTCTTTTTACTCTTAAAACTAACTGAATCGAAGAATTCACAATAATTACCGTATAATGTACACTTTAAATACATTAATAAGACAATATTAATTTTTGATATTTAGAGACTTATAGTATTGAAAAAAAAAAAGAAAATTTTCAATGTATATTTTTCATCAATAAATTGCACACATAGATATCATAACGCACTAAGACCGTGCGCAAATGCATCGTCGCTTTTCAAACGGTAGCCATTACAGTCGTCTGCGCCGTCATCGAAAGACAGAGGGGACATCATTGCACTTTTATACGAGAATACCAATCATTGAGACATTTACCCGCGCGCATCGGCAAAGGGGTCTTAATTGCTGCAATAAGCAATCATTCACGCTACCTTCAAATGAAACAACAAAAAAATCCAAAAAGGGAGAAACATCGCAAGAGAAACATGCAGGGCCTACTTGAGAGATGGAGAGAGAGAGAGAGAGAGAGGGAAAACGAAAGGAGCGGATGTTGAAGAAACAGGGAAGGGCGCCGCGGGGATGAGGACCAGCCGCCACTAGTTGCGTGTCGAGGTTTAATGAATGCAACCCACGATCCGGAGGCACGGCGGCGGCAGCGCCGGCAGCACGCTGCCTCTCGACCTGTTGTTTTCCAGTTCAGATAGTCTATAATTTTTATTGTCACGGGAGAAATAGCAGCCTCCTGATGGAGGCGCACTCGGGGCTTATCTGCTCGTTCCTTTTTTTTTTTGTCTCGTTTTGTGTCCCGGTACCGTGTTTCTGACGTTTTGTTGCCCTCGCTTTAAGGCTACTCTCCTTCCTTCGTCTCCACCCGTTCTCGTAGTTCCTCGTTTTAATCAAACGCTCTTATTCTTTCGCCCCGGCCACTTCGCGATCTTTCTCATGCCTTCGATTTGTTTCTACATACTCATCTCTTTTCCCAAGTTTCTGTCGTTCAAACATATTTTTTTTCGCTTTAATCTGATCTTTTTTCTTCTTGAATAAGAAAAAAATGAAACAATTTCTAATTAGACCGGTTTCTGAAATGTCTTTAAGCGAATTCAAATTAACGCCTTATCTATACAAATGCTTGCTCTATAAATGCAAGAAAAACTGGAAGTGCACATATATTTCTCTATCTCTCGAACACTTTTCTCAGGATCCGCGTTCTCCAAGTTCTGTGTCTTCGTCTCCTCGGCTATCCTCAATCATCGTTCGGCGCGAGGCAAGCTCTTTTTTTCCAACTCGGCACTCGCGACCGGCTTGCAAGGCAGACCCAGGGGGAGGAAGAGAAAGGGAGGTACGCGATAGAGACCGTGAGATCTCGCGAGCCCATGAACAGCTAAACGCGTACACGCGAGCATTTTCCTATCGGTGATAGCGTCTCGGACTTATCAACCGCGCGGCGCGAGCTCATAAGAAGGACCCGTTTCACGTGTAGGCCCTTCTGCCACGCCGATTTCGCTTAATCGCGCCGATATCACACGTCTCCCCGAGTGAACCGCGAGCATTGTGAGGGAAAAGCGTACTGACTCAATCTCTTTAAACGGACAAGCATTTTTTTTGCTCGCGCGAGCCCGGCTTGATGTATATCTCCGGCTACATCATGGGAAATATTCAATTAGAGCTGCAGTGACTTCGCTGAAGGCTTGTCGATGTTACCTAGAAATATTTATCTCACAAAAAAGCTTATATTGATTTTCATTTCAAGAAAATATACTTCAAAGCTCCAGGCCAGCAGATTAATTCACTGAAGCGCTTGCATTCGTAATCGAACGTAGCACTGTTTGGTTATTTAATTTGATCTCGACTGCAAAGCTAAATCTCAAAACTCCATTAGAGTAATTACCCGTCAACCTTTAGCCTGCCGTCACCCGTCCGCTGGCTCGAACAAACGCTAATACAAAATCTATTACGGATTCCGTAAAAAGTCCTTACGAATCTCTCACTCACGTGCAAAGTGCACGCCAAACGAGTCTCACGCGCCTCCGACAATCGCCCGGCTGAGGAGTCGCGCGCGTGACAACACAAACGCGTCAAGCTTATATGCGCGGCCGGCTTATGCGCGCGAGAACACGCGTCGCCTCCTATCTCATGCGCGGACTCGGGGCACGGACAGCCGAGACGGACGCAGCGCCCGAGGATGCGCCGTCCGTCCGCGACGGGGGACGCTTATGTCTTCATGCATTCCGCGCGGGCGATTCGAAGGTGACGGAGGGAGAGTTGCGGTTTTAGCCGATTTAAAACTCGCGGGACGCCCGCTGTAACTCGAGGAAAGCGGGTTACACGCTGGCCGAGCGCGTGTACACGAGCGCCGGATCGAAGGATGACTCCCATACAAGGCCCCGAGTTATGCGCCCCTTATTGGCCCTTTTTTCGGCGGCAGCCGGGTGTAACGAATACCCGGTCTTACTTGCCACGCCGGGATGCGAAACTGTGCCGCGAGGCTCTCATTCTCTCTGTCTCTCTTTCTCTCCTAAAATTATGCCGTCCTGCGTCTTTTCGGCGCGTCTTCTTATTTCGATCTGACGAGTTAATTTTTTACTCCGACCGGCTGACAGAATGAGTATATAGTCTCGTACATTGCCTCACTGGTTTTGGCATAAAAGATGCACGTATTTTTATGAGAAAGTAAGCAGTTCGAAATTAATACGATCAAAGAAGAATAAGAGTAATGCAGTGCAGCGATCGAGTTAATAATACGCTCCGCAATATTTAGATAATTTTTTGCACATAGTAATGCATTGCTTTTACGAGCGCCACGGCCTTTATGCTGTGTGCATTGCCCTTCCATAAACAAGTCGATAAATTAGCATATCTTCGGCAAGTAATATTCCATGGCGATCGTTGAAATATCGACTTTTCGCAGGATATCGAAATTCCGCACTAAAGCTGAGTGGAGCACGTACCCTGGCCGTCGGTCCCGGGTAAAACGGCTGAAGTGCCCGCCACGCGGCTTTTATCGTAAATCCGCAGGAACAATTTTCTAAGCCCTCTAACAGGACGTCTACTCAAGGCTCCCCCTGTATATCTTAACTATTAATCTTCCTCACACCTACGAGTCGCGCACAATGTTTCATTAACGCATTAACGAGTGCGGCTGTGTGTGTGCGTGTGCGCGCCGCGGTGCTTGGCGCTCGATTCGCGCTCACGTACTCGATCGGCGCGCAAAAAGGAAGACGTGGCAAGGCGCAAGCGGCCAGCAGGGAAGATATGGGGGCCCCGCGCGCCGGTATGCGAGCGCCGACCGCAGGGCAATCAGAGTCAACAATGTTTTATTGTTACGTCAAATGGGCGACGTTGCGCGCGGCCGCGCCGCCGACGATACAGACAGCCGTGCATTAAGCTTATCATAACGGTATGCTGTTAAGTCGCGCGAAGGCTTTAGCCCGGCCTGGTCCGAGGCCATCGACTGTCAGATTGTACGGGATATCTTCTCGGCAGGGAGAGAGAAAGAGAGAGAGAGAGAGAGGATGTCTTGCGCTTCTCTCGCCGAGCGAACAATGCTTGTGCACGCAGCGCCGGACAAGCGAGTATGTGTAACAAGACCTGCCAGCCGAAGAGATCCCTTGACGAAGCTAAATCCCCTTCTCCTTTACACCTCTTTTACTCGCGCTCCTTATCCCCCCGACGCTTCTACGGCTATCGCGAGTGCGAGCTAGACTGCTCATCCTTTTTCACGATCCTCCCGCCTTTTAGGAGCTTCTATTTCTCTCCCTCCCCCCCCCCACCCCGCACTTTTATCGCCTCCGCTGCAACATTTGCATTTTATATTGTTACTGGACGAGATCCTTGAGCTACTCTCGTTGCACTCGAGTCGCTTATTACGCCTGTGCGGAAATCTCTTTTCCCGATGAAAATAATTCCAAGTAATATAAACGTAAAACGTAGGAGTGACTGCGAAAATTCGAGTGACTATTTTGCAGCTGCGCTTTATCACGATTTACGAAAGCCCATTGGAAAAGAAAAAGAATCTTTTCCTCAATAAACACAGCATATCGAGCTACTATAAAGCGCAGAAATAGTGGAAAAAGAACGAGAGACTCATTAGCGCCGAGTAAAAAGTGATTATTAAATAATCCTATCTTAGTTACATCTTTGTCATTACAGCAAGTACAAGTAAATTATAACATTTACAGTTCTTGCGTACCCCCCTCCCCCCCGCCGCTACTCTTCCGCCAGTCCTCATCTCCGCCGTTTCTTCTCTCATTTCGTCCGTTTTTCTCGAATCTCCCCTGCCTCCCTTGCTCATTTTCTCCGCGTCTCTTTCTTTTACGAGCCTAATGCTCGCGGAATGGACGGGCAACCGACTCGCAGAAGTTCGAGAGAGACGGAGGCATAAGTGCGCACACATGCGCGAGGCTCATATGCGCGGGCGCGCACGCGTAACGGGACCGAGCCGGCCGGTACTCTGCGTATTCATCACGCGCGACCTTAAACCTAGGCGAGCCGAGAACCGAGAAAAAAGTGACAACCAATTTATAACCCCGATAATTACAATATCAAGACGGTGAGGCGCGTATACGTGCGAGCGTGCAGGCGCGTCGGCTCCGCGCGAGCGCGGCTTTTGTTCAGGGAAGAGCGAGCGTCGGCTTTTTGCCATTCCCCCGGCTTTTCTTCGCCGCGGTAATGAGCTCATTTTCGTTTGTTCGAGCGCACGCGTGCCTGCGCTCGATGCCTTTAATTCCGCGGAAGAGTCCGATATCTTTGCTTTTTATTTTCTACGGCGCAGGGATTTTAAATGCTTACTTAGAGAAAATGATGTGGCAAGTTCCTTTTTAAGCCATTTGTTGCATGAAATCTTGATAATTTGACGTTCTTTTTGCAGATGATATGATGCTACATACTCGTGGTAAATAAAAAAAATTTTTTTTCTTTTTTTAGCCCCGTTACTGACAGCGTTGAGAGAAAATTGGATTGCATGATTTAAAAAAATATGTATATTGTACATCTAAAGTAAATAAAAATGCAATTGTTTTTAACTCACTTAAAATTAGTTCTCTTTCTCTCTTGAATCATCTGTCCCTTCAGAAAATTCCGTAAAAAGATTTTAAAAAATCGCTTTTCAATTTTTACCATTTGCAAAAGCTTTTGATCCTTTGCATTTAAATAGCAATCGTAACGTTAATCTCCCGTAAAAGCATTCGTGAGCCCCTTGCAAGTCCACAAGCCGCATTTGCGCTTGTTCGACGATTTTTAAATTGTCCTCGAGGCTCGGTGAAATTCTCACAGAAAAGCGCCTTTATCCCCCGAACTCCGATCTCTTTCCTCCGATTCCACCGGAGCGGCGCATCTCGTTTTATCCTCTTATTATTTTCGCCGGCGATAGAATCGAGCAAGTGCCAGCACATGCATTCGCCACGCTTCTCTCGTGTCTTTTTTGTTGCTCGCGTATGACATGACTATAAGTCGCGGTTGAACAACCGCAAAGAACGCGTGGACTGCTTCTCAGTCTCGCTGCCGCGGGATGGAATTACCTTAAATTATTTTTATCCTCTCAAATTTGACAATGACGCGGACTCCTCGCTTTTTAATTTATTTCACTGCGAGGCTTAACTTATAAGCGCGCTGCCCCTGCAGTGTTCAGTCGTGATTCAGCAAAGACTCTCGTTTTGTTAATTAAAAATCTTTAACGTATTCTATTTTCTTTAATAAACATTTGAAAGGTTCAAAAAGGGACGAGTATTTTACTTCGTTGACAAAGACAGTTGCAGCGTACAATAAATTATCATTGTTATTTTACACATTACCATTCAATTAGGGGAGTATCACTAAGATAAGAAAATTTTGCTAGATCTATATACCGCAACAAAGTAAGTATAGTAGCAATCAAGATGCGCGAGTTCTGAAGAATGCTACGCCTGATTTTATAATTAAATTACAGCAAATGCACTGTCAAAGTAAATAAAGCGTACGCGCATTATGCAGCGACAAAACGATCGAGAAAAACGTTAATATCAAAGACGTGGTCCCTTGGAGCCATTAAAAAAGATACATCGAATGCTCGCGCGCGGCCGCGTGCAAACGAGGATGATTCCTTTACAAAATGACGCCAATAAGGTGGGTCGCATTCTCATTACGCCTCGAAATCTGAGAAACTGGTCGCAATTACCGGCCTCTCGGGGATCCAGACACAACAGAGCCGTACAGGTTTCCGGGGCCGCGAAACGTGGCCGTTATCTTCGATCAAAAGAATCACCGCCATCATTGTCTTGCATCGTCACTTACATCCCCCTCTCGTCCTTCGTCTCGTCTTACTCGCGCCGGGTCCTCGTCTTCGTCGCTTTTGTTTCGCTCGTATAAGCACGGAGGGGCCCCTCGAAGACACGCGATTTATGCCGAATCCGCGTTCTTTCTCGCGTGTGCACTCGCGCGCGCTCTCGCCGCAGCCGTCTACTTATAATTTGCTGCGAGATGGTGTACTTCTTTTCTTTTTCGACCTTTTTCGGCCTTAACG
This sequence comes from Sycophila texana, assembly GCA_035582955.1. NCBI lineage: Eukaryota > Metazoa > Arthropoda > Insecta > Hymenoptera > Eurytomidae > Sycophila > Sycophila texana. The sequence continues at coordinate 1,190,178 of JAWWEN010000024.1, read as the reverse complement.
ATGGATAAAGTTGAAGTGCGTTGGTATTTTGAAGGAAAAATGTTTAATTTTAAAAAGAGAGATCTGACGATGTACGTTAATGTAAGTTGAAATGCTTTTTGTGATAATATGTGCACGTAAAAAGATTTTGAATTTATTCCATTAAACACTTAATTGCTTCGAGTGTACGGGGTTGTGTTATTTTAATAATTGCACTTACATATTTATTCTAAGTATTAATTTCTGGAAAATATGGCCAGCAAAAGTAGATCGAATTTGGAAGGACTATATAATAGTGAGTGAGCTTTAATCTGCCGTTAATTTTATTTTCAAGCTCTCGTGCTACTTTTAATTTAACAATTCATTCGCTTTGTATATAAAGTAGGAGCTTTTCGCTTTTTATAAATTTTTTTCTTAATTCAATTCAAACTGTGCATTTCATTTTGGGGACATGGGAACTAATACAATTTGAAGTACCTTACATCGACAATGAAGCTCTGTAGAACTGGTCAGTTAGATCCCAATTGTGACCTACCTGTAGATTCATTTGTAGTTAGACCCTCAAAGTCGAGTGTTAAACAAATGGAGTGGAAGATTCTCTGCTTCGAAGAGAATCAGAGGGAGAAGTGGAGAGAGGACAGCATAGAGAGTGGCCTTTAGAGGACAGGTTAGCCAACAAACAAAGGCTATTTTGGCATAGCGACGGTTACATGGTCTTTCCGTCAATGTTTGTCAATTAGCCGACCGCTATGGGACCATTTACCAGGGAATACGCACTCGACTCTTGGCGGCAACGGTTCAACCGGACATAGCGGTCAGTGTAAATGAGATATCCCAGCTAGTGTACGTCTGTACCTGTCTCTACATCAGTATAGTATTAAGTAACTGCTTTAAATTTTGAAGAATTTAATGTTAATTAAGCAAAGTTAAAAAGAAAAAATCCAATTTTAAGGTGGCTATTACATTTTTAGAATGAATGTAAACACTTTTAAAATAAACAATTAAGGATTCTCTTAACGTAGCGTATGATTTGACCGACGCTTTTACAGAAAAAATTTTATGACACACCTTTATCCAAAAATAGTTTGACGCAACGCGATGAAATACATAAGAATCGAATTAAAATGTTGATAGGCTAATTATAATGCTTTAGAAACTAAATCGTGAATTTAATTTAAAAAATTCCAAACTTTTGCCTATTACTTTCTTACAGATCGAGAATATCATAAAAATTTAAGAATATAAATTAGATGGCAATGGTAATAAAAAAGAATATGCAAATCAACAACAGCATTCGTATCAACAGTTCATAAATTTAGCAAAAAGAAAAAATGCCTCGCCTAAAATCACATAATATATAATCATTTACTTATCTTTTAAATCAATCAAAGGTAAATACGTTTGCAACGCATGCAAGCCGCGACAACAATCATGAAATATGAAAGCGCGAAATATCTTGTTAAAAAAATGACTAATTGTAGACGTACATATTTTCCAACAGTGGAGCTTTAAAGAATTCATTCAATCACGATACTCCGGCACAAATCCTATGCAAATTGGCGAAGTTAGGACCATTAGAGAAGGAGAGATAACTAACGCGATTTGTATTTCTATTTTTTAGGCGCGCTGGTACATTATCGACGGCTTTGACGTGAGCCCGCTTCTGACAAAACGCCGAGGGGTGACGTAACCCCACGCGAATTATTTATTAAATCGCGGAGCGGCGAGCTCTGGCTCCCGCGCACGCTATTTGCATATCGAGAGTCGGCCCGACGTGGTCCCCGCGTGTACACACATGCACGATACACAGCGCGTGGCCCGGCATTAAAGTGTTTTCGCATTTAAAACGAGACGCGCTATTGATAAGCCATCGGGCGCAGAGCCTTTCACGGCACTTTATACTTCATCACAAGAACATATCTCGCTGAAACTTTATTTATCGACGTGATGAAACTAAGGGGTCGTTTTGTTTCCTTTAAATATTCTTTTTTTTTTCATCGGGACACGGTATTTCTGATTATTCATGCAGGTTTGTGCGAATGAATTATGTAAAAGTTGTGTTTGTAGAAAATTTTGTAAATTCGCGGTGAATAATTGCATTTGTTCTTTGAACTGTACTGTAAAACGAATTCATGAGTAATAATTTAGTCACCGTAATAAAAAAAAAAAGAAGTAAATTATATTCATTCCTGTGAATGTGTTAATCAAATCAATTTTCTGTTTGGAACAACTAATCAGAAGTAATGAATTTTCTGAAACCGTTATTCACATACACAAGCGGTACACTTTTTTTATACTTAAACCAAAAAAGAGTCAATAAGTTCAGGCACTAAAATGTAATTTGCAGATCGTAAATATCACCTCGCATGATTTAAACACGTTCACTGCCATCGATCAAAAATCTATAACCGACGATTTTTTTCTCACACATTCGATGGTAATAGCCCAGAACAAAAAACACTATCGTAAAACGTATTTATTACCCCCATTCCCAATATAAAAAGAAGATAACAACAACAACAACACTGAAAGTAAAATTAAAAAGGCTCGTTCACGATTCGGTCGGTCCAGCAGCTTTACAACAATGCTTCTTTCCCATGTCCGTAAAAATTGCCCTTCATTATTTTTACCGCAGAACTGCTTTTTTCCAACATCGTTTATCTTAGCCTGACGCGAAGCGCACGGTAGCGGCGATATTTGCCGGTGCCACGATGAAAGAGCTGCGCGCGCCTACCGCAGGAGTCGCACCGGTGCGTTTTTGCCTACGCGTCCGTATATAGCTGTCCGTAATGGGTGAGTCGATGCCGCGGCTCACACAATAGAGTCGGCGCACGGAGAATCCGGGAAAGCCGAGGAGTTCGCGAGTTCGGCGACTGGTCTGTAACGGTATAAAGCGCAATATATAGGCACTGTACGGCGGAGCGCAATTACGCGCGCGCGTCATTCGTCGCTACTTCGTTATAAGCTCGCAAATTTTTTCGAAAGAGCCGCTCGGACGCGGAGGCTGGGATAATTTTAATCGATTGGAGAGCGCGGCTCCAGCACCGTCGCGTGTTCCCGTATGTATATAAGGCCAGCTGGCGCACTCGTAAATTAAGCGTTCACGCACGCTGGGTACGCGCGAGCGGCAGTATACCGCGCGCAACAAGACGTGGTGTATAAGCGCTGCCCGATGAATTATGACGGACGATTTATTTGATTTTTGACCTTCATCCTGGCCAAAGGGACTAAAGAACCTTCATCCTGGCCAAAGGGACTAAAGAGCCCATAGAGCGCGGAGGGTGCAATTGATTTCATACTGCGTTCTGTAATTGAATTTTTTCTGCAAGATTGTCTTGTAATGAAGAGCTCGTGCGAGCGTTTCTTTTTCTTTTGCCCCGTGGAAAATAGTTGTTTGGTTCGAGAGTTGAATTGAGTACGTCTGTGAAAAAATTCTATAAGATATATAAATCCGGATGATAGAATAATTTATAGATTATTAGGAGAAAAATATTGTATAATCGTGTTGTTAATAATTTGTGCGCCGATTCTGCACTTTGTACGTATGTACATGTAAGACAGAACACAAGCTGGTTTATCGAACAACAATTTATTAATAGCTTTAGAAATTGGAACCGTACTAACGAGAAACGTGTCAGAAGTGGGATATGAAAATGAAAAATGTATAAAAAAAATGTGAAAAACAGAGAATCACCAATACCGTACGCTAGGCAAGTTGTAGTTCAAGTTCACCCAGGAATATATAGTCTATGGTCAAAAAGGTCAATTACATACGTATTGATAAAAAGAGATAAGAAAGTAAATGTGGATGGCCGAGGTTGCGGAAGAAATACAGTATACTTATGGACATACGCAGAGGCTACCACAACCTTAAACATAAACCGACGATGCAAAACTCTACTTGTACAAGTAACGCCTCCTTTTAGTATCAATAGTATAATGTACTTTTTTTTAGTGCACAAGGCAGGGTATTGATACTTTTCCAGGAACCTGAATTTAAAATTCTTAAATTAAATTTCGTTTGCTATTGCAGTTGCTAGTTGAAAAGCTATCGAACCTAAATCTAATTCATTTTTATAGTAATTGTGTGAGAAAAAAAGTTTCAGCGTTAAGTTTCTCGTAAAAGCATACAAAAAAATAATAAAGACTTTTATATGCAATTTGACTAGTCTATTAAAGTTGCAGGTCACATATGTTGAAAGAAGGTCTAATTGAGATTTAGCGACGCACAGGCTATTCTATTCCTCTCCCAACTGCTAACGTCTATATTCTCTTGTTTCCGGTCGCGTCGCTTTTTCCCGTCCCTCTGTCTCTCTCTTTCTCTACTCCCACTCGCACCTTCCCTCGTGACTTCAACTTAGCTGCCACGTAGAGGCGATTTTTTGTCGCCCCCTTTGTGTCGACCGCCTGCCTCTTCTTCTATTGTGTACATTCATCAGCGCATTCATTCATCCAACGGGCATTGTCTCATCTTGGACTATCCTCACTTAAGGCCCCTTCCCGCACACTAGGTTTTGTGTCGCATTCACAGATTTACATTTTTTTTCTTCTAGCCGCATCTCTCTTCACACGAAACTGTCGTATAGGGCGATTAGTTATTCAGTATTTTTAATTTCTTTATATATTTATACTTTTTTTCAAAAGGTTCAACAATTGTTTTTTAATGTACGTCAATAGATTTAAAATAAATTCTAAATAATTTAATTATAACAACAAAACTAAAACCCTACGAATCTAATTTAATTATACTTTATGGAAAAAAAACTAATAAAAAATGAAGCCGTGAAGTATTATAAATTATAAAAATTTTCTTCAAATAAACAGAAGATATACATTTCTTTTGTAAGAATAACATACGGAATTATGCTGTAACCGTTGATTCCAGCGAAACTATAATTGAAGTCGAGTTACATGGAATAGGTCAGAATATAGTAGACGTGATGGTAGCTTTTCTTCGGATCCTACCCTGTTTTAGGGTAAGGAATCACATTTGTCAGCGGGAACGTCAAACAATCGTATTTCCCGAGTGAATTACGTACGAAAGCCCATGCAATATCGGCACGGATATTGTCTTGCGAAACACTAAGTTCCGGACTTGATTGTTCCTGACTCAATACCTTCACACACACTTGGAATAAGAAGTGTAGAACATGTTTCTGCGTGTGTTTGCGTAGAAGATAGATAGAGAAGGGTCGCACCAAATTTCTCGTCCTTAATCGATCTTGGTAGTCCCGTTTCAACATGTGTACAGTCTTGAAAACAATTACAGAGTTACAAATATGTCGAAAGTAATATAAAAAACCATAAGGGAATTAAAACCTAAACAATTGGCAAGATTATTTTATTAAAAATCAAAATATTAAAGGGAATGTATTTCTTTTACTGAGTAAAATGTGTGTCACTAGGTAACAACTTTTTATTTAAATGCTAATGTTGCAAATTTAATAAAAAGAAATTCTTTAAATATTTGAAACAGTTGGATGGTGTAAAATAACCTCCTAATATGCAATACCAGTTTGCAAATACCTTGAGGACGCTAAATTAAACTAGAAAGAAGTGCTGGAGCAGCAGAGCTGCATACACACATAGGGAACAATTCGAAGCCTAGACTGTACGGTCGAGCTCGACACGCGCAAACGAACGTGCCTTGGCAAATCTAGCCAGTGAGTCGCAAATCGGAGTGGCAAGTCGAAGGCCCGGCGTCGATGCAGCGGCCCAGACGCCGGCTGCTGGCTCCCCGAAGCCAAGAGCATGGAAATACAATTACAGCGTCGAAACACCGCGGTGCGCGCACAGTCTGCACCCGAGCATTACGGGGAGTCAGGGAGGGAGGGAAGTCGGCGGCAGCTACCGGCTGTAATGACGCTTGATTGTATAAGCTGCCGGATATTGGGTTAAATAAACAATATTAAATCCGCAAATGGGATTTGCGTTCCATCGTTCGCACATGATGTCTGCCGCGAGGGGCATAAACTCCGGTGCTCTCTCCGCAGCCTCAGCGCGAATAATCAAGAATTCATGCGCGAGCCCTGCGCGCCCCAGTCGCCCGAGGAAAATAAATATAGCCGCGCGCTGGGAGGCAACTCCAGTGATTGTTATTTTACCTTCGACGTTTACTTTGTTTTCCCGCATGCGAGAGGTTTTCTAAGAAAGTCTTTAAAAAGTAAGTATTGGGGTTTTTTCCCGCGAGCAGTGGGAAAAAATGGAGCGAAAGCTCGTATATTTAAAAGAGAAATTTCGTATATTTCCGCTTGAATAACAATTATTTTGATTTACTATAGCAAATCATATCACTAATAATGTCAAGAGAATAATTGCAGGTAAAATTTAGTATACTAAATTAGCGATAAGTTTCGTGCAATAAGGATCAATCGAACTAAACTGCGATGGTTGTTAAGTCACCTTTTCGGACGTGCGGAAATTATACAGCATTATTATTTACGAGCAAAACTTTTGAGTAGCGAGCATCGATAGCAATTAGCGCCTAGTATCGTGGACTGCATTTCGAGAGGCTTTTACGAAATGATAAAGTACGATGAGACATCAAAATATTTTTTTATTATTATAACACCAAAAGCTTAAATAGCAAGAAACCTTATAAAAACTAATTATTAAACAATAAAAAAATTCCAAGGAAACCGAAAAATATTTTTCTTTAAATAAAGGCACGCAAATTTATGTACCAATGATTGAAATGCAATAGACATGCATCGTTCGAAAATTTTAATTCATGGTGCCTAATACCTAATGGTCTACAAATACAAAGCAGACAACTTGTGAATAAAAGCAAGGAAAAATAAAATTACTCATTGCACTTACAAGTGCGAATATTGAAGCACGCGAGCGATTTGTCACTGCACCACCGAGCGCCTTACTTCACACTGCAATCGATTCGATCACGAGCGGAGACACTGTTGAAAAAGGGATAGTGGAGCTCCTCCATCGCTCCCACTACGTGAGGCGCTACCTCAACATCGTATGCAGCTCGCGGAGACTTCTTTCTACAAATAGGAGAAAGAAGTTTCCACGGCCTCGCCTCCCCGGATTAGGGAAAAAATTTTTTGTGTTTTACCTGCACAACCTACCTAAAAAGAGATTTCCTAATAGACCTCCGAACGCGGCATACCTAAAACTGCAATAGATTCGACCGCGAGGGGGGCGGTTGGAGAAAAAGGCAGCATAAGCACCCCCGAGCGCGAATCTTGAAGCACACGAGCGATTTGTCACTGCAGTACCGTGCGCGTTACTTCACACTGCACTCGATTCGACCACGTGGGGGGACGGACCTTTTCCACCTGGCATCACAGCACTCCCGAGCGCGAATCTTGAAGCACACGAGCGATTTGTCAATGCACTACCGAGCGCATTACTTCACACTGCACTCGATTCGACCACGTGGGGGGACGGACCTTTTCCACCTGGTATCACAGCACTCCCGAGCGCGAATCTTGAGGCACACGAGCGGTTTGTCACTGCACAAACGAACGCGGTACTTCACTCTGCACTCGATTCGACCACGTGGGGGGACGGACCTTTTCCACCTG
>JAWWEN010000024.1:1091205-1182555 GCA_035582955.1 Sycophila texana | reverse complement strand
GTATCACAGCACTCCCGAGCGCGAATCTTGAAGCACACGAGCGATTTGTCACTTCACTACCGAGCGCGTTACTTCACGCTGCACTCGATTCGACCACGTGGGGGGACGGACCTTTTCCACCTGGCATCACAGCACTCCCGAGCGCGAATCTTGAGGCACACGAGCGGTTTGTCACTGCACAACCGAACGCGGTACTTCACTCTGCACTCGATTCGACCACGTGGGGGGACGGACCTTTTCCACCTGGTATCACAGCACTCCCGAGCGCGAATCTTGAAGCACACGAGCGATTTGTCACTTCACTACCGAGCGCGTTACTTCACACTGCACCCGATTCGACTACGAGGGGGGACGCTAATGATAAAGGGATAGTGGAGCTCCTCCATCGTCCGCACTGCGTGAGGCGCTACCTCAACATCGTATGCAGCTCGCGGAGACTTCTTTCTACAAAAAGCGAAAGAAATTTCCACGGCCTCGTCTCCCCGGATTAGGGAAAAACTTTATGCTTTCATTTGCTCAGGCTACCTAAAAATAATCATAGGATATAGGGAATAGATTAAAATTAAAATGCTGCACGCTGCATTCTAATAGAATATTGCCTAGAAGTTACAAAGACGGGACTTGTATGTAATGAATATTGAAAATTGTATGTAATGAAATATTATAATATTATATTAATCTCCATCAGACGTTCATATGCACACAAACTTCAAATGCGAATATGTATTTGGTGTGCGGTTACAGAGGGCAGCTTTGAAAGCTTCATGAGAGAACGAACGGAGATGGTTTTTATTATGATAAAGAATTCCATAAGATAACTGTATTTTCTTACCTTGATTTTGTATTAAAATTGTGATTAAACTATAATATAATGACTATGGAATATAATTATTTTATTTCCAGCAAAAAGTAGACTGACATTTCATACTACCTGAAAGTAAAACAAACGTTAGATTCCGATGAATACATGATTTGCAATTTTTTAAATATTTTGAATATTAAATAAAACAATTTCCAGCTTAAAAAATCATTAAAATCTGGTATGTGACGGATTATATTAGGTGTACTTAAAGTATTTGAAGAAATTACGTAATATTTATAAAATTTTAAAATTACTTTACAATAAGTACAGTTACAACAATAAACTTAAAATTAGAAACTCCTCAATTTTTTTTTAAAGGAGGGGAAACGCGAGTGAAGTATATACCACAAATGAACCAAGCCTCACCATCATCATACATTGCAAACTCCGAAAGCGAACATTCACAAAAGCACAAGGGCCAAATAATCAAAGAGCACCCTAATACACAGTCATTGCAAAATTTGTTCTCATCGACAGCAAAATTTTGCCGAACATCTACCCGTCCAGACGTGCTCCAGGCTGATATTATACATTCTATATCTTACATTTAATACTAATAAATTACAATTATTAAATCAGTGTTTCTAATTATTTACTCCTTCAGTGATTCAGCAGTTTTGATAGGTGTAATGTGCACACCTCCATGCAATTAATTACGAGTAATTACTGACGTAGATTCCTTTCCCCTGGTCCGAGCGTAAATCAATCGAAAGTGCAGCTTCGAATTACAAATGTACACGTGTACAACGCTGGAATGGTCGATATCGTGCGCGGGCGCACTCATTCTTTCGAGGTGTTAATTTCACCGTCCGACTCGACTTGGCGGGCAACCTCCGGTAACAGGTGAAGAAAAATCGCGCATAATCCCACTTGCCGATGCGAAGAAATTGCCCCGCAGGATCCGGCGGCGATTCTGTGTGATCGAATGCAGAACTCGATTTTACTTTGGCGCTGGCCTGGCTCGCGCGGAAGTTGCCTCTTACCAGTTTAGATTGGCATGCGAGCTTCGCGTGGATCTAATAACCGTGCTCGCGCGCCGACGTAAAGTTCTTCCTTCTTAACTCGTATCCCGCGGGCGCCAGACGGGGCTTCTCCCATCCTTTGCCGCAAGCCGAGTTTCGCCGTGGAAATCTGAAAAATTGCTTTCTTCGATTTTGTCTTGCCTACTTTTCACGTCGACGTGCCGCGCGCGCGGGCTTCTCGAATTACCTCCACGTCAGATCTCTCTGTCCGTCCCTGTTTCGCTCGCGAGCGCGCTGCTGCTCTCCCTCCCTGCATCCCCTGCGTCTCCTTCGCCTTTCGTCATGTGCACTTTTATACTCGGAACGACACTTAGGAAATGACTTTGAGCGAACCTTGGCGGTGCCGTGCCTCCCGCGCGCGCGGGAAAATCTTTCGTGGAATTTCGCATTCGCGAGTTTGATAGCGACTGCGGTACGATTTATTTGTTTTCAGGGTGTTAAATCAAAATGGAAGCTGCGCACCTGCTTTCTCCGAAAGTAATTTTCCGTGTAAGGAAAATTATTAAAATGTTTTCCCTGCGTTTAATTCATACGTTGTAATTTTTAGTATTCATTTTTTAAATATAAAGTTCAAACTAAAGTTTAAAGATTAGCTCTAATGAATTTTGAACCGATTACAATTAACGGGAACAAAATATTGTGAAATAGAATGATTATTTTAATATAAGTTCGATATAAACAAAGGCATCAGGTAGGACAAATCAAATTAGCCATAACGGTACGGATAGCAGTAATTTAAAAACCGAAAATTATGCGGCGAATGAAATTCATCCGCGACACAATCTCAATGAACTTCACGAGACACTTTCTACAAAGGCTCCAGACCTGCAAGAAAAAAGAGCGACGAAATCGATTATGGAAGGAGGGCGAAATGCGGGTGATCGTCGCATGATTCGCGTAAGGCCGGGCCCGCGGGGCACAGCGACGCCGATGTTGAGTTACGATCAATTACCTATCAATACTCGGAAGAGTCTCATAATTCGCAGCTGCCCATACGCTGCCAGAGCAGGACAGAAATGCAGTGAGGAAGGAGGGTGGGGGCGCGTAGTGGGCATTATTTTCGTGGAGACCGATTCTCGATTCAAGACCAGCCGCTCGAGCTGGAGAGGAGTGCGGGAACGAAGGAGAGAACCCATCATTTACTCGTTCCCTTGTAAATGGTTACCAGGTTTAGTAACGGAGCTCACATGACTCCTCGGCGCGCTCTCCTTCCTCCTCTTACGTGCATCCGCGGGTAGGGGGAGTCCAGCGAGACGAAGATAAAGGGGAGGACGACACGGGATAAGAGGAATGCGAGAGCGCGAAAAAGCACAAAGAGGAAAGAAAGACAAGAGAGAGAGGGAAGACGAGCGGGATCGCGTACGGGTCCCGGCTTCTGTTCGGAAATTGGTTCGCGAATACCAATTTCGCGCAGTGTCCGAAAAACGCCGAGCCGTAATTGCTCCCGCTGACGCGATGGATGATTATTTGTTGTTATTTATCAATGAGGGTGATTATAAGGCCCAGAGGGACTGACGAAACGGAACGAAGTGGAGAGGTGGGGGAGAGCGGCGGTAGCCTGCCGAAGGTAAACAAGGAGAATAATTACCGAGCGCGAGTGCGCGGTCATGGGGCCACGCGAGATGCCACACCATTAAAAAATACCTCAAAATTAACGAGTTCGAAAAGTGCGCTCAATCGCTGTTATTAGCGAAAAAGAATCGGAGCGCCATCGTTATTTGTTTGTAATTTCTAATCAATCATTTTGAGTGCCTGCCATTTCGTAATAATTACCCGGGCATTAGCGAGAAAATTGAAATTTTTTTAAATCACCGCACACGAGGGAGGAAAACGACCTCGCCATTATACGGTTTAATATAAGAGTAAATGAAGCGTTACGAAAATAATAGTGATCGAAACAGAGAATTCAATATTCCCTCGATATGCATTTGTTTTATGCACCGCAAATTTAATCAATAAAATTAATACGCTCAAGGGCGATATTTTAAAGCGGCGCAACCGAAAGGGTGCAGAAATGAAACTCCTTGAGAGAGGCGCGTTGGCACGAAGCTTACACTATAAGGAATCAAAATAAAGCGCGGTTAACCTAACCCTGTTAATCAAGTGGTTAAAGTATAGTCGTCACTGTAATTATCAATCTGATTAGCAAGCATCAAGCCAAAGCCTCGGCAACTTACGCCGCGCTGCGGGGATGAAATATCCGTGAATACGTTGCCAGAACAGAAGGCGAACGAGGTCGAGAGCGAGAAGGACGCCCGAGGTGCTTAAATCTCCGAAGGCGAAGGCGTAGGTGAACGAAGGAACTTGAGGAAGTGCCGGGAGACGGCGAATAAGAGGAAGCGGGAAGGGGAGAGTCGAAGCGAGAGAGCGAGTGGCATTACGCGACATTATGTCTCCATCCGCCTGGCAGCGCGCCGCTGACGTGACGTGAGTGTTCCAGACAACCTAATTATATCACACAACGTTGCCAACCCACCCCCAGTCACCCCCTGGCACCTCTAACTCCTGCGCCTAGGAGCGCGGGTGTATTAGAGGCGCCGCTCTGCGTGATGTTCTTTGCGCGCTGCACCCAATAGACGCAGCGACGTCGAGCGCTTGCTCATTCCGAAATGCGCGAGGGCAAATTTCGGAAGCTGCTCCGCCGCGTTGATCCGTGAAACAAGGCCATCTTCCGTTTCTGACGCTCGGGAGTGAGTTGCGAATCAAGGGAGCTTGTAGCGCGCTCTAAGACGCGATGGGTTACTTAACGCTGCTGTTGATATTTGGAAATGGGTTATATCGTGAACAATGACACGTTTTACCGAGTGCCGCTCGTCGGTATTCCGAAGTGTTACACGCACGTTTCAGAAATGGTTTACATTTTTAAATTAACCTTTTTACAAAAGAAAAAAAAAATTGGTGAAAAAAAAGATGCCATTTCTTTTATTAATGAGACAAGGGATAACCTACTTGATCATCTATTCAATAATTATTGGTCTACTGGGACGAAATATTTCAGATCGTTTAGAAAAATGGTTATTTCTTAAAATAATCATAAAATTATTTATAATTGTATTAAAAGCGGATTACAAATTATTTGCCGTATGCATTAAAAACGATAGCTGTAGATGCATTAATCGGCTAAAACATATATCTCTACTGAAGAGGCTACTGCTTTGGCATTAATTAAATTTAATTATTACTATTAATATTTCCCGTAAAAGTTATTGGAAACATGTCAGTGTTTTGCTACTTGAAAACGCGCGGTGAATTCTTCTTTAAATTTATTGCAGTCCGTTTGTCGTGAAACGGCTATAAAAACCGAAATAAAACGTGGCTGAAAAACTGGCGGTGCACAATTAACTCGCGCAGCCGAAACTTTTACAATCATTAGAATAACGAATACTAAAATCTTTATCAAAAAATTCGATCTTACTCCCGGCTAATTGCGCGCTTCATTCGCTGACTGGCGCGCAAACGTTTTAATCGCCCGTGCTAAATCAACAGTATAAAACCGACGGGGCTGAAAAGAGCGGCATGTAAGAACCCCAAGTGTAATGATTCCTTTAAGAATTTAAGAATTTTACGAGCGTCAAGTTAAGTAAATTCCAATTTTCTACGCGCTTCAAAGGCGCAATCACCCGAGACTGCAGTGTGCAAAGTGGCATTTGGATTCAATTTCAAAATGTATAATGGTCATTTCTCGAATGTGGTCATACGCATCTGCATCAGCTATAAAATATACAAGCATCAACATGTAAAATGCGGAGCTTTGTACCGTACAGGCCTCCTCGGCTATATTCAATTCACCTGGAAATGAATATTTTACTTGTGACTTCAAGAGCAAGGCGCTTTCTAGGAGATTTTTGTTTAAACTGTGTTAAAAGCTTTTAGATATATGCACATGATGAGTGAAAGTTTATTATAGATGATACTGATATACTGCGCTTTAAAAATAAATTTTATGTAATTTAAATGTTAAAAAGTAATATATCTTGTACTTTCAAATAAAATTGATGACCGTCGTCATTTTATAATTGATCTTTTGCGATGATAATTAATTTGCCTAAGAAAATTGAAAATTCTTGTTACTCATAAGCAGGGGTCGTGCCGGGGGTTAATTGCGATGCTAATTACCGCTCGCAACAATCATAACCGGATTTGATCCTGATGGTCTTCTGGAAGCAAAGATCCAACATTCCTACGGGAAATTAAAAAGTTTGCAACGATTTTAGTTTTTTGCGAAACGGCAAAAGCTTTATTGTGATCGCAAGCCGAGCGTACGACGTTTATATAGCTGAAAATTTCCAAATTATTATTCCAGTAGTTGAAGCTAATGTGATTTACGACATCATCGAGTGATTTAACGAGCTGCCGCTTCTTTTGACGTTCGCGTTCTTGCGCTCGTTTGCACATAACTACGATACTAGTATAAAGTCTTTTACACCGGCGCAAGTATCCGCGATGATCCTGGCTTAAATTCCGCGTTCGCTTTTTCTGCGCGTATGATGATCTTGTGACAAGTGAAAACACGCGCTCGGACACGTTACTGCTTGTTTGACAGTTTTTAGTGAATAAATCTCTTTTATTAGAGGTTTATTGCTAATTATTAAAGCCGTGTATGGACGTTCTATGTAGCTATTAGTAGTTATTTGCCGAGATTCTTCATGCCGGCAGACTTTTTGGGTTGTTACCGGTGAAAGTTAAGATAAAAACATCTGATTAAAATCAACTGCTGTAAGTATTATTATAACTAATAACCTATGCGAAATATTGCGACAATGTTACAAAATTTTACAAAAGTTTTGCATAACTCGTGCAAAAATTTCTTGACAAAAAAAAGATAAATATTTACATCTATCATATAAAATAAATTGATAAATAATTTTATATTAATGAAATTTTCGCAAATGCTCATTAAAGCTATATTTACTTCGATCTATTGGGGTCGATTCTTTTAAATAAATTGAACTTTTTGTCTCAATCACTGAAACGTTAAAGTAAATAAAAAAAGTAATTTATGCCAGATGACGAACTGTAATGACAACTTGTTTGTTCTCTTATTAAAGGCCGTAAAAGAAGGAATTCAACAGCCTTCGCTCAAAAACGGGAATAGAATTTTATACGACCTCACGATATTTCGTTAATAAGGAGTCAAATGAATCGAAATAAAATTCTCGGAGCAATGGAGATGCCAATCCGGACTGTTACAATCGCTTGGTAGCGATCGCTTTTTCGAGAGTGTTTGTGTTGACCGACGCCGCACCGACGAAGTACAGTTACAGTAATCAAGTTTGGATCCTCCGGAGATATTTTATGTGTCTTTGTCGGAATTTCATTGGGATTCCGCTCCTTAGTCTCCGGTTCGTTCTTTTTTTTTTTAGCGACCAGCGCAAAGATATCGGACAATAAATCCGGAAGAAGAATCAATTTGCCCAGCTTGTCTCGCCAATCATTAATAATTGCGTCGTAATAAGTACGATCGAGTGCGTCCAAGTCCTAGGCACACATAATAAATAAGATCCTGAAAGACAAACCTGACCTCCAAATGCAGTTAGTGCAACTATTATGTATTTTCTGCCAATATGAACTAATAAATGATATTAAAAAATATTTTATTAAATTCTCTTTAATAAATAATCAGTAGCCTTGTTTTTATGTCATATATTCGTACACTTATAAAGTAACTGTTAAATCAAAACAAGAGAAACTATTTCTCACATTATTTTATACCCCATATAATTTAGTAAATTATAAAATCATCACGACACAATCTGACTATGTATCTGTACTTAACGATAAATAATATTACGATAACGCAATAAACACTCTTTATACATCAATTAAGAATTGATTAAAAAAAAAACGAAATAAAAAGTGTAAATGAGTACGTTTAGCGGTTAATCCGGAGATTTTTATTCAAAATAAATCACGACTGCAATAATCAAATCCATGCCTCTTAAACGTAAAGGCACATATCCAATGACTGAATCGAGTGTCAGTCAAGGATTCCATAAGGAATCGTCTAGCACTTAGGCGCTACTTAATTTCATCCGCGCCGGGCCGCACGATTTAATTCAATGCATCCTTAAATTATTGCCAAATGGACGTATAAATAAGGCTCGGCTGCAGGCGAGCCGTAAAGGCAGCTGGGCAGTCGAGTCGTGCGCGCGCCTATTCCTCGCCGAGGTATCCATCGCGTCGGATTTATACGTCGCGCGTGCACTTGTCCGCGCGGCGGCGCACGTCGCTCGCCTATATACCGGCGCGCCGAGAAAAAGACGGACGGGGCTTGGATGCGCGCCGCGGAAGACTGCGTCGAGGTCGCGCGATTAAGAAGTAAATGGACGGGAGGCGTATCAATCATTCGCAGCACGCGTCCGATTATATCCAGTCTCGGGGCTCGCCAGGCCGCTTCGGGCTCATCCCATCGCGAAACCGCGCGAGTATATTAGGTATTAGACGGCGGTCGCCTACTCGCCTGCATTAACTTCTTTTTCCGCGGTATGCGCCGCCGCGATCGCTACTTCCTCATGGATCCTGCGGTCACGCGGTAGACGTACGTTATAAGCCGTGGCGCTCATTTTTCCCCCCTCTGGGCCGACCTTAAATCTTGCGATACGGATCTGGGATGGAGGCGAGGAAAGAAACAGGAGATTCGGCGATTAGCTAATAATTTTTCGAGAAACTTGACGGAATTCTATAGAGCGTATGTGACGTTGCTAT
The DNA here is from genome assembly GCA_035582955.1 of Sycophila texana. Classification (NCBI taxonomy): domain Eukaryota; kingdom Metazoa; phylum Arthropoda; class Insecta; order Hymenoptera; family Eurytomidae; genus Sycophila; species Sycophila texana. The sequence continues at coordinate 1,173,966 of JAWWEN010000024.1, read as the reverse complement.
TATCTGCGATTTCGTTAGTTTCTCCTGCACGTTAGTTTTTACTTGATTAAGTACTTCGATTATAAATGGTCAAACAGAATCAGTGGAACGTACAAAACAATAGTGCATTATTTCAATATGTTTAATATTTGTAAAGTGGATAAATTTTTAATACGTTGATGAGAATCAGAATGAGTGTGTCGTCTTTCAAGTATAGAAATTATTTATTCACCAAAGTAGTTTCAGAACCATTTAGTTCGTTTGAAAGAAATTGGACCTTGAATTTCATGTTTAAGATCATTAGGGATGGCACGCCTTTTAATTCGAAATCTCTCTCTTTTATAAGAATGTGCAAAAATGAGGCTTACCTACTTTTAAAAAAAGTCACAGAGTCAGCGCAGGTCAAATTTAAGATTGTTAATGTAATCTAGTAATATTTTTGTCCCCAACACTTTTCATGAATTTCTTACGATGAATGAATCTTCAAAAAGAAATGTCCAGTATATTTTGAATAACTGAAATAGCTTATTATTATCTGATTTGTGACTTTATTTTAATATTGATTAAAATAATAAGTGAATTCGCAGATTGTACAATACAGTTACGTCTATTAATTTGATGAGGAGAAAAGACCGAAGCATCATTCCTGCCACTTACCACATTTTTAACAAACAGCTTAATTTCAGGCCGAACACTTCAATTAATAAAGCTATATCGATATCATAATATACGAGTCTGGGAAAAACATAGTCGTTAACTCACTTCTGGCTAAGTTATCCAAGCCCGGGGAAGGCGACTTCCACTTAAGCGGTAACAATCTTCCAGGGCAGGTGTTGACATTAAATCACGCTTCAATTAAGCTCGCAATGCATCTAAAGTGCCTGATTCATATTTTACGTCGAATAATTATCGTCTGCCTCCTTCCCCGGCCCCCGTTCGCTTGGAAATAAAGCCCCTCGTCTACCCACTTCGCGAGCGGCCGGGTTCGTCGTACCTCCGCGCGAAAAAGAAACGCGCCTCGCGTACATTTCGACGCATCTCGAGGAATCGCCGCCGAGTCGGCTCTGCCTATCTGCGGCCACGACAAGGTGATGTATCAGTAGCACTGGTCATTTCCGTATGCGATACTACCGCAAAGCGCGAGTCGCGCGCTAAGGTATACCTGCTCCTCGGATCGAGTGCGGTGCCGATTGGTACGTACGTAGCTCGTTGCAGGGGTTGCGCATTTTTTATGCTTTTCGAAATCGCAATAGACGCGCGCCGCCTGACGATCGTGTACACGTAACTCGCGCAGGATTGACGAGCCGCGCGCGCCACGCTGAGCTACGGGGAGATAGTACAGGTGTACACGCCGATGCCACTTGTCGCCGGGTTGTTTTGTACGATTTGATTTCAAGACGAACCGTTAGCTCGGCCGTGTTTGCCTTCTCGTAACATGATAACGATGGGCTAGGCAGATCGATCCAGAAGAATCGCTCCGAGCGTTCGTTGTAAAGCTCGCGACCTGTCTCATTTAATTGGTCGGGGTTTAATTTAATTGTCAATATTTAATATTGACAGTTTAAGGAGGGTTCAGTTGCATGGAACTGAAGCACAATTCCAGCTGAGACAGTGGTAGTAAAAGTTTTAGAAGGGCTTATATCTTTTATTAGACTTATAAAAAAAAACATTAGAAAATCTTTCTGCTCCCCAAAACTGTGAATATGAACATTCACTTAGAAAATGTGAATAGTGACATGTTTTATGTAAAAAGTCGTTTACTTATTCAAAGTGTGAACGACTTTCACATACAATAATCATATTTTTCAATATTCAGATTTTTTACTTGAACTTTATTATTTTTCAGATTTACGTGGTTGGTATAATAAATCAAGGAAGAGTAATAATGATAATGAACATTCTTTTAGGATGCATTATAACGGTTGATATTCAATAATTATTATTGTACATTTTTTTAAACACGCGGATATCATTAATTATATTAAGTAGCGTTAGTAAGAGTTACGTTTTTGTTTAGGCAAAAAATTTTATGGATTTTCTGAGAATAAATAAGTTTATCTATAAATAATATATTTTTCGTGATTCAGACATCCCTATTGTTTTTCCATAGGTATAATCATCGGGAATGGTATGAAACACCAAAACATAAATTTTTCTACACAATTAGCGACAATTAGCCTCAAGCACTCAAAGTATCACTGAAATTTCTATTCCAACAGAATAGGTAATACATCGGCGTCGACCAGGTTCGCGATAAACTGTCGTTGTGGGTGCGATATAAGCAACAAAGCAGCGAGCGTAATCTCGTCGCTGCATTATGCACATACAGAGCTCGCGGACCATTCGGCTCTCCTTAGCGGGCAAAGGAGAGCTGCGCAACGGAACGAAAGTGCCGCGAGCAAATATAAGCGCGGGACCCTGTCCGTTCTCTCCTTCATACGAGAGAGAAAGAGAAATGAGAAAGAGAAGGAGAATGAGAGGGAGGGCGGCCAAGTAGCTCGGCAAGAAATTGCAGCTCGTCGCTACCATTCCCGCCTGAATCGAGCGCCGCCGCTCCCGAGAAGGTCAACGAGGCAAAGGAAAGCAAGCCGACGCGCCGCTACCGCATCCCCGACAACTTGATTAATAGCCTTAATTAAGACGTTTTAATTGCTTTTTATTTTTATTTGCGGATCGGGCCGAACCCACATTATGGGGAGAAGAGGCGCGCGACGCGGTGCGTGCCCCTCGCGAGCCGCGCGCTCTAGGGGACACGTCATACAGCGAGGGCTCGCTCGCGTCGCAAAGCACCTGCGCGAGGCTAAATGGGCAGCAGCGCCGGACGGACTCCCCGTGGCCGAGCTGCAGCGCGCGACTTTTTGCCCCGGCGCAACGCGCGTTTACGGCCCTTTTTGCGCGCTCGCCGAGAACCGCCCCGGATTGACCGTTTGATTGTTATTTCTTTATTCGCTGCGCGGACGCGGAGGGCTGTAAACGCCATAGCGGGGAGAAGAGAAAAGAGAGGACGAGGAGATCTGCGAGTGTACTTGCGTTGCTTTTAGGATCCGAGCCATGAATTAGGAAATACTTTATGGAGACTTGTAAAGGCTTGCGCTGGGCTTATTACGTGCTTTTAGATTATATTAGCCGCTGTAAATAACCCCCCGCTTTTTGTATGACGATAAATTCATGAAAATATGAATACACCGTATGTGATTTAATCGTTAGATAAATTCCGAGAAATGTAATACATGAATAGGATAACTCGACCACTACTTGATCATATACCAGTAAATGTCTTCGATACAAAAAATATTTTAAATGTTTCTCAAGCAGTTTATCATTAATTTTTACAGTTCAACGTTAGATATTGATCGTAAAGTAAGTTTAATCAGCGTGTAAACGATACTACATTGTACTGTTTAATTCACAGCTTTTTTTCTTGCACATATGTGGTATCGATTTTCAAAACCGTATAGTATATATTAAGAACTTTATCATTTCAACATCATCGTCGCCCAATGTAGCAAACATAAAACGTTTCAACAGCATTTTTTTTTAAAATAATTCGTGAATATTAAGATTAGAATGTCTGATTAAAAGAAGCAACGAATGTGTGATTGTAACAGTATACAGTGTCACGGCTCATTTAACACGATCACACAAAAGCAGAAGAGAGAAAAATCGTCGAATAAAAAAAAAGGCATCGACGAGCGTTTACTCGGCCCACGGGGAAGCGAGCAGGCCGGGGATTTGTCGGTCGGCGTGAATCTGCGACAAAATAACTATTGACCCAGTAAAGTTAAGCCGAGGCCGCGGTCGACTACACACATCCCCCACGACTCGGGCGAGTACGTGCTCGCCGAGACGAGAGAATAAAGGAACGAGGAGGAGCACAACCGAGGGCCCATTGTTCGCGCCGAGGCGTTAGACAATACGGGCAATCAGCCGTATGAAGGAATCGCGTGATTGTTTCGCCGGGGTTGTTAGTCGCGGACACCGCCGAGTGGGTGGGGTGAGGAGGGGGGCTCCGGGAGAGAAGATCGTTTCTCAGCGCGCAGCAAGGGATCCGGCGCCGAGGTATTACTCGGGCCGAGCCGCCTGTGTCTCGGCGGATGGCCACGCGCGCGTGCTCGGATCGTCCGCGGCTTTCGGCGAGACGATAACCCACGAACAACTGCGCGCGGCCGCTTACAAATTACTCCTTTAGTCGTACGAGAAAACGATTTATCCGACGTCAAGTGTACTTTCAAATGACTTCTTTTAACAGGGTTGTAAATTATCTTCGCCTCGTACACTAATTTTTCGAGTTGGTGTTGCGTTGATGTTGAGAAATAATTCAAATGCGTTTACTTCGCTTTCGGGTGAGCTAAAATATTGAACTGTTTTATTTGTATAGAGTGCATCAGTGTCGGCGGTGAGGTGAATATTCTCGTGAAAAGTAGGAAAATGAAATTTCATAAAGTTTCTTTCGATCGATCATCATCAGCGCGTACTATTTTAATTGATCGCTCCCCAATATTTCGGTTCAATTGCTTTCAGTGATAGGCTCAAACAGAAAGCGATTTAAGCTTTGAGGAAGCAATTGAATGATGACCTTAAATTTGACTTATTTGACTCTAGATATATGCCAAATATAGAAAAACGGTATGTCGAAAAAAGGTCACTTTAAGATTCGATGATTCTTTTAACCGAGAGTCTCTGCATACTATCCAGAAGAAAACAAAAGATTAAACTAATCATGCGGAATAAGAATCAAATGAAATAATTTTGACTCAGGGATTATTTTAAGGACTTTTTTAAAAGACAATTAAAACATTCTATACCGAATCCTCTGTTTTTATTAAATTAGACAATTAATCGAGACTGCTAAATCAAAATCGTACAGCCTATAAATTAAGCTTTTCAATTAAGCTAAAACTCAATGTCCCATTGTTTAGATAACGAATGTCCTAAAAATTTTACGAAATCATATTATGTCCGAGAAAAGCATAAAAATCTGCATATTATCAGCAGACATTTGAAGTTTCATGCAAATATACAACGAAATTTGTAATCTTCGTTGACCCGCCGGTCCTTTGGTGTCTACGTCGTAGCTAAAGGGGTGGGTGGTTAGTCAGAGCAGTCGAGCGTCGAAAGGCACATCCGAACGTCGCTCACACGCAGCCGCACCTGTACACAGACGTTTCGCGGCCGACGTCCCCCTTCTCCCGACGCATCCGTGGCTGCGATGTGCGAGTAGTTTACTATCCTCCGAAGGGCGACAACTCGGCGTCTCCGTCCCACCTCCCGACGCCTCTGACGTCGCAACCCTCGAGTCGCCGCGGCGCTCGCATGGCCGCGGCGCGCGCCTCTTCAGAATAGAACAATCAGCCGAGAATCAAGCGACCACTTGTTCTGCACATTGCCGCCGGAGGGGGTGTGAGAGGACCTCGGACGGCGCGAGAGCACGTACGGCACTTTCGCGCCGTCGAGGCTGTAACCGCGTCGCGTCCACAATACCAGTGGCCCGACAATTATTGCAATTATATGACAGTCGGAACTCCAGCGGCAAGGAAGTCGGAAATGTATGGGAGGGGTGGACGAGTGTCGCTCTCGTGTGCGCGCTGGTCATTGCGCATGCAAATGCCGAGGGCGAGAGCTCATCCCTGTGTAAATGGACGAAGGACGCGCCGCGTGAAAAAGGCCTGCAATTTGGATTAAAATTGATTATGTCCCTTTCCTTTTGTCCCTTGCTTTTTACGCGGATCTGGCTGGGCTGATTCATTCGCGACTTTATACAAGCAGAGCTGAGCGGACAGTTACATCGAGTGTGAATTCATAATTACGTATTGATGAGAAACATTCTGGGTTTTTATATGTAAAACATATGTATTTACGTATTCAAGTTTTTTTTTTAACAGAGCACCAGGTGCTTCGTGGCTTTACATCTCTCTGTGAACTGTTCTGTGAAAAGTAACTCTCAATAATTTCTGTTGTCTCATGTTTTATAATATCGCATGTTTTCAATCGAACAATTTTATATTATTTTCTGTTCACGAATGTAAAAAATTTTCTTAATAAATTCAAACATTTTTAGTATACGTTGTTTTAAATGTTCTTAAACTTGTAATACTATACCTTTTGAAAAAATTGGAGTGAATAAATTTCATACAATGTTTTTTTATTTTATGTATATATTTTCATTTTAATTAGATACTATTGTCCTTTTTAAAAATATATCTAGGACAGTGCAAGAAATATTGTCACATTATTGACATGGAAAAGTGACAAAGTGATTCTGTAAACATTTTTACAAGTCTAGAAAATTATTTAATTGTAATAACTAAGAAAATAAATTACCCTTTGTAGAGTGTACATTATTCTCTACGATACAATTTTAAAATAACATAAAAAATGACTAAACATTTGTTTGAGCTTTTCTTCAGTTAACAGTAAAAAAAAAGGAAAACTCCGAGCATATAAATTTAAATAACGAAACATAACAGTAAATCCTATTAGTACCTATTTCACACTCAACAGTCGATCGTTAACTCTCGGTGCCATATAAAACCGTGTCTTTGTCAAGGAAATTTCAGCCGATGCTAGAAACACGAAAAAAGCAAAAGGACGAGTATACTTTAGCCGTCGGAGCCTGAGCCGGAGACTAATGCGATGGCGCAGGTCGCGTTGTTACGCGTATATTAAAGTGCCAAGACAAAAGCTGCGTATTTCTAAAGGACGCGCGTCGCCCGGCGAACATATAAAATTATACGATCGTGGGCCGTGCGCGCGGAGTAGAACAAGACAGTTCGGAATGGAAGGAGCGAGGAGGCGAGCAGGCAAGAGGCGCGGAGAATTCCGGGCCGCGGCTAACGATGGATGGGGTAGAGAGCGTAGGAGCGTGTATCCGAGGACAAATGACAATGCCGGCTGCCGCTCGAGCGGATGAAGTGTCTCCCTGTTCCTCTCTCTCCCTCTCGAGCTTCACCACGACTCCTACCCCGTCCCTCCCTGCATTTTCTCCGCCGAGTGCGCGATGCTCGCTGCCTCTTTTTTTTTTGCCTCCCCGAGCTTTCTTTATTGTCTCGCATCCTTTTTTTTTATCTCGCCCGGGTGTCTTCTCTCCCCGACGCCGGGCGCCTCTATTCGAGCGACGCCCGACGCCCCCCACACCTCGTCGTGCGCGACGCTCTACCCTCTCGGCAAGCGAAGGTTATTGTAGCCGTTACCGAAACTCTCCGCGCCGCAGTTAATTGGGCAACGATTGTCGCCGGACCCTGTGCCTGTTTTTCATCTCTCTTCGCTTCCTATCTCTCTCTCTCTCTCTTTCTCTTTCTCTCTTTGTTTCTGTCCCACCCTACTTGCCTCTCGCGCCCCTTCGGTTTTTGCTCGCGCGAACGCACGAGCGCCTTTTTCTCAACGGCTTTTAGACCGAGCTGTGGCGAAGCTTTGATTGGGTGGCGGGATGCCCTGAGCAGCTTTGATTTTTATCGCGGTAATCAGTAGCGCAGACGACGTCGTTAAAGCCGCGTGCTGCTTTATTTATGGCGCTTTTTGGACGTACGCGAAACTTTTTGTATGCTAGCCAGTATTATTTATCGTTTAATTATTGTGAGCCAGCGCGACTTGGACGTAGTATTTTCATTTAAATCGAAAATTGCGCAGCTGAAAGTGCAAATAAAGTAAAAGAATTTAAAGTTTTATTATTTCTTAGGGAGTAACAAGTAAATAGGATTTTTTTACTCATTTAAGTATGTATTCGTCGATGTTAGAACAAGTGCGTCTTATTAAGCTATTTATAATTAATTCTGTGGTCTATAGACTATAACATTGAAGTTATAGCAAATATTTATGAGATTATACTTAAACAGATGTAAATGTAGGAATAAAAAATTATGAAGCATAAAAGAGCTTAATAATTTTTTATTTTTTTTAAAATAAATTCTTTTATAAAAAAACATACTTCTTAAACTAGTTAATACTGAATTTGAACAATAAGTACAGAGGTCAGACAACATAAAACTTAACAGCTTCGTACTTTAAAAATGAGTCACTGAAATAATGTAAGTGACAATCATTTTCCTTCTGCAGCTTTAAATTTTACATTTTTTAATCGGTAATAGATATTGGTAGTCTCATTCTTTTGATCCCGTCAAATTTGAAAAAATATATATTTTTTGAGGCACAGAAAGCAAAAGCACTTAATCACTCCTCACCACTATATAAGAAAAAATATATTGGTGTCCCTGGGCAAAATTGCGTATTGTGCGGAGCCCAGGAAAAAAGGCGTTGACACAGCTATTCTTGGATATCGATCAAAGAACGGAATTCAATCGCTCATCGATTCGTGACAAATTGTTTTCCCTGGGGGGTTTTCGCCTAGAAACCCAGTGACACTGACGTCGACTTGGCAGTCTTGGGGTGATTCGTTTTGCACACAAGTCGCCCACTCGCCTCATAACTACACCAATAATTCCCGTCGCAGTCGTTCTCGAACCCTCCTCATCCACCTTGTAATTGGATTGACTGGAGGAACTTTTCCTTTCGGTCTCTTTCACGCTACCTCTTTCCGTTTTCATTTCTTCCACAATGCCGCGCGTTCCTACGTACGCGAACTTCGATTGCTTTTTCCGTCGCCTTTCAGCAAGACGTATTGAAGTATAAAACATAAATGCCCTTGTTACAACGTTGCAATAGTCATCTGAACGTGAAATAAAATTCTTTAATGAGTCCTCTCTTATTCAGAAATATGATTCTGTAATTTCTTTGTCACCAACTCATTCGAATGTAATAATTTAGTTGTAATAAGGCACAAGAGCGTTTCTCCCGAGCAAAAAATTGTTATAACTAATATTCTTATATTTCAAAGTAAATATCAAATTTTTTAGAAATATACAAAAGCGCTAAGTGCCGATGCTGCAGGCAGAAAAAAATGTAAATTATTTGAATGACAATAGTAGTTTAAAAAAAAAAGAGTTTAAAGTCAAGTATTTGAAAATATTGAAAATCACTTAAACCTACAAACTGTTCTCTAGCTCCAGTGTTATTCCGATGACGCGGTCTTTTTGAATTTCAACCAGTTAGTGACTAACCGCCTTAGTCCCATGGCGAGACAATAAAAATATTTCCTCGAAGTCGGCGTATATTTTTTTAAAAAATAATTCTCAATTTTTTAAAGTCACCGATTAGCATCGCTGCGCAATGATCTTACCAAGAATTTACGAAAATATCGTTAATCACAAGGATGGAATGTCAGCGCGGCAAACGAAACACACAGCCAGAATGAGCGGAGAAATCAAGATCTGCCCGGTTTCTCTAATCTAAGCGCGCGTATGAGAGTCCGCCGAGAGGACACGGTATAACAGGGGGAGGAGAAGGCGGGGGGGAAGAACGAGAGAGGCGCCTCGTATTTCGTAACGTAAATCGTCATTGTCTCCGCGGGTTTCTCCGCTCATCGGCTCCCAGTGTCTTCTACCTACGGTCCCCTCGAAGATCTAATACGCAACGGAGAGAAACGCTCGTCTCGTCTGCCGGCTCGCGGCATGTGTATGTATATATATCTCGTTGCGCTGCCGTCGTCGTCGTCGTCGCGGAGTCCCGTACGTAATTGATTAGAGTCGCTTGCTCCTCCGTGCGCCTATCTCGCACGCGCCGGGAACTTTCTAAATCCTTTCTAACTTATGCACCCGAAAGAGGGAGATTCCGAGGCTCGCTGTCGCGCGCTAATTGTGATGTGTGCTCTACTACGGAAGTTGCGGCGTCCGACTCTTCTGCGCTCCGTCGCATCTCCGCTTACGGGCAATCTGCATTTTTATACGCTAAGCCGAGATTGCTCTTGCGATGAAGCAAACGAAAATTGAATTTTATTACGGTTTAATTAGTTATTTTCATTTTTTGTTGTTGTTGTTTAGAAGAACAAAAATGTTTTGTTCTTTCCCGTTATTTACGATACTAAGAGCTAGGTAACCCTCGAAAATTGTTAAAGTTTATGTTGCTCATATTTCTGTGGAACTTTATTACATTTTAATTAGCTTTTTTTTTTTAATTTTTTTATTGTTTAGAAAAATGCAAGTGCTTCGTTATTTCACGGTAACATTAATGATACCTGCCTAATCCACAAAAATAATTTGCAAGAGTTCATGTTGGTTGTTTTTTATTTCTCGTTAACAATATAAGCCACGAATATTATTTGTCGAAATTTACATTGCTTATATTTCTGTGAAACACAACAAGATTATGCTTAGAAACTGTAAAAGTAAATTTTTATGTCGTCTTCCTAGAACGTTTCTTGAATTTTAAATACGCAGGACACAAATATATAATTTAAGTTTTTATTTCTTCGATTTTAATTAAGAAATTTATCGAGAGGAAATTATCCAAGTAATTGAATTATTAAAAAAGAAATAAAAAGAAGGCCTTTTAGAGGCGGTTGTCAATAAGGAAAGCAGAAAAATTGTGTTCTGCACAGTAATGCTATTAACTCTACGGAATAAACGAATATCGATCATTGACGAATGTAAAGGAAAAATTATTTAATTACAGTAATTATCTTTGAATGGATTCTTCTTCCCTCTGCAACTATACGCAGACATTCTTTTACAATTTTTTCACTCTTCGTGTAATTAAATGCAATGCTTAAAAATATTGTAATGTACATTTAGTTAATTTAAAAAAATAACAACAATACCGATAAATAAATTAGTCAAGCAATATCACCAAATAATTAGTATGCAGTATAGTGGTTATCTCTACAATCTCTACGCAAATAAAATTATTAATTTTTTAAATATTATGTCAGAACAAATATAACTACATATTCTTATTTAAGACAAAAGAAGGCAACTATTTACGTCACAATCGTTTTCATCACCGTCTATTTTTCACAAGCTGTCTTATTATGCGGCTTCTCCACGCATTCTGAGAGAGAACCCCATTCCAAAATCAGCGGACATTCGTCACGTTAGCTCACGCATCTTCGCGAGATCTCCTCTCGACTCCTGACAAAGGAACGCGTTATCGCCCACGACTGTCGAAAAGCAACGGCCATTAGCCGACGGCAGTGAGGAGGGAGGCGCAATTCGGCGGAAAGCCGCAGAATTTCGCAGGTGAGACGGTCGCCGGACGAAATATATGGTCGCGCGATAGCGGGACAATCGAACGACGCGCATCCCCGGGAGAAAGAAGGAGAGGGACAATCGCTTGGCGATGCGTCTGCGGCTTTCTCCCTCGAGCGAGCGAGCAGCATTGGCTCGTTAGTCGCGAGCGCGGAATCGCGACGGGCCACCACCGCCGGCTCTCAGCCGGATGTGAGTTCTGAGAGTCGCGCACGGCATTTGTGCGTTCCGCCTCGATGCTCGATTACGCCCGGTCTCTTCGGTCCTCTCGACTCCTCGCCTTTGTGTTTTTATCCGCTGCACGTCAGCTTTATCGTTCTTTTATGGTTATTTATGCCGAGAGCGTCTAATAGGACGGAATGTTCTGGAAATAATGGTTTTCCGAATAAAACATGAAAAGATTGGCGAGCGGGGAAGAGGCGCCCTGCGCTCGACGACCGCCGGATGGAACCAGGCTTCGGATATCGAGAGGCTGTAAATGGAATAGAGTCAGGATGATAGAGGCTCAAAATTTTCGGATAAAGTTTAACGTGTTGTTCAAATGCGTAGGCGAGACAATACATCTTTTTGTAACATTAAAAATGATGAATGTTTGTATGAAATTTATCATTTTGTATTATTCGAAAAATTTGTTTACTTGAAATAAAAAATAAGAAGGGCCTACTTTTCTATAATTTTTACTTTGTACCAAAAAATTTACTATAACTATATTTGAAAATATTATGAGGTATTTAATAATGTTTAATTGAAATAATAAATGGCGATTTGTTTAGTTCGATTCAGCATGTAACTTAGTCTTCTTTTAAAAAGACTTCAATTGAAGCCGCGAGTTTTATTTTTGATAAAAGATCTACCTTCTTAAGTATAAGTGATTCAAAAATCAACACTTTTACGTGTTAATTAGCAAAAGCCTGAATAATGCAAGGATCTAAGAAACATAAATTGTTGCACTTAATTGCGACGCAAAAAAAGAAATAATTGCAAAGGGAACTTAAAAGACGCGCATTAATTTTCATGGACGCGGACTTTATCGTTTTCGCATTATTTCACTTGCGCAATTGTCTCGGGCTATGCGCGCCGGTGGAAAAATAAAAATTATCCCGTGGTAAAAGTATAATTTCACGCGTCTGGCGCATCGAGAATTCCCGTTTCGAAGATTTAAGATACATTTATCGTCTGCATTCCTTCCTCCGCAGAGCAAAGAGAACACCCGAGGAAGAGGCTCTCGGCATAATAGAAAAATGAAGTGAAATTATCACAATGAAAAATTACAAATTCAAGCGCGTATAAGATCGGCGCTAGAGTGTGACTCGCAATCATTAAAGTTCTCTACTCCTCGTTCTTTTTCTCTCTCCCTCTCCCGGCTATCCCTCGCGAAGCACGCCGCTTTTTATCCGCATCTCTGCCTTTTATACGTACACACAATCCCGCCTCTCTCTTTCTCCCTCGTTCGCCATGCGGTCGTCAGCGACACGCATGCAAGCGAGCAATGCAGCCTTCTGCCTGACTCCACGCGCATTGTTCTCTCTACTCCTCTTCGTCGTCTTCTTCGTGTATACATATATAGAGAAAGAGAGAAAAAGGGAATGAAGAGAGCGAGAGAGAGAGAGAAAGAGAAGGAAAGAGTCGTAAGGGGAAGTACCCGCTAATTGCGCATTGTATGCCATTGTTGCTCTCTTTCAGGTTGCAGCGATTAACTCCTATCGACCTGCTATCTTTATATAAAGTAACAAAACAATGTAATTAATTACCAGTCTTCCAAGCATTGTTAGACGATAAATAACGCACGCGGCGCTCTCGCCTCTTTTCCCCCTTCTTCTCTCTCTCTCTCTCAATCTCATTCGCCTACCGTATGAATCTCGCCTTCTCCGCCTCGTCGTCCTATATGTTTCGTTCGGATCCAATTAAAATATTCAGCAAGACAAACGACAATGAGAGGAGACCACCCCATCGCGCGATGACTCCTTTTATACGATAGCAGCGCGCGGTTCAGGTCCGCGGCGCGTTAGTGTGCGTGCGGCTAACTTCTACCGATTCCTCGAAAGCGTCATCCTGAATTCTCTCCGAGCCTGTTGATATTCGCGAACTTTCCGGAAAGAGGATTCTTTTCAGCGACACTTAAAATATTTGCAACTTTTTTTTTCTAATTTTACGTGGGCGAAGCTGGTGTTGCATTTCAATTCATTCATATTTTTTTTATGAACTGCTGATCATTCGCAATGGATTAAAAAACAAGCACATTTGGCTTCCGTAGGATAAGAAGGATCATACTAACTCGAATGAAAGTTTTTTTTTATTAAAATAAGTAGTTTAATATTTGTTCATCAATTTAAATTTATCATACATGCCCTGAAATAACCATTAGAAAAGGTCTTGCGAACAAAAGAAAAGGTAACGGTACCGGCGGTTCAGTCGGCATCGACTTTTTCAAAAAACTTCCTAATACGTATAAGAGAGGCCTCACAAATGAGCTCCAGCGGCGGCGGCAACACGTGTAAACTAAAAAAGGACCGTCGAGTTGAAAAGAAAGTCGGCGCTCGCGCGCGCGGGGTCGAGCGTGGCTCTGTCGCTCGGAGTAAAATGGGCATAGTTCGACCGGTATTTCGCATAAGCGTCTCTCCGCGATTCAAAGAAGGCGACCCGGTTAATTGGCGGTAAATGGACGGTTTTTTTTTCTCTCCTCTCCTTCGGCACGAAGAATGCCGAGACAAAAATAGTGGCGGCAACGCGTGCTCGAGCGCGGGCCAAAGCCGGCGCGGCGCATGCCTGGAATAAAGATCGAAAATGCGGCTATGATTGAGAATCATTAGCAGCACCTTGACGTCACACTTGCCTCTAACCATGTAGGAGCAAACGGGTAATGCTTTTAAAGGATTTCTTACATAAAGAAAAAAAAAGAAACACAACAACAAAAAATTCGCGTTTTATCAATTTTACAGTGTTGCATAAGTTTTTGGCTACACTTTTTTTTTGTGTAATGAATAAATTAATTAAAAAAATATGGGCTTAATTTATAAGAGCAAAATATAAATATGAAAATATTTTCTATTTTATTTAAAATTGTACGGAATGATGAATTTGAATTCACAACGTGCACTAATGAACTTTGGCAACCGATTTATCGTGTACGAAATGTAACTCTTTCATTTGGAAAAATTAGACTTACATTTGAAGAGCTTGGGTCTCGCGAAAACATTCGAAACTCACACGCTGAGTGATATTAATTTCGGCAATGTATTTCTGCTAAGAGCGGCGCGTGTACGTCCGCGACGCTATAAGACCTCATCGATTTGAATATAATTACAAGAGTACAAAAGTCCCAAGGGAAAGTCTCTCTCGCGGACAAGATTGATTAGCCCGACCATTATGAAATATGATAAATTCCACGAAGAGCCAAATGAAAACCAGGCGATTTTTCGAGAGCGAACCTCATCCGCGAGAGCTCCTGCCTGACCTCCCTCTTTCTCTTCCTCTTTCCCTCCCTCTCCCCTCTCTCTCTTTCTCTTGGATGCCTTGATTGCAGGTTGTCGGGCTCGTTCCCACTTTCTAATGCGCCTTGCGCGCACGCATACATCTGTACGATTTTTTTTTTCTTCGCTCTCGGAACATTTTTTTACCTCCCATCTTTTCTTCCTGCGGTCCTCGCGCAGTGAAACTCCGGCGATGAGTTGCGCTGCCTAAATACAACAAGACGCACACCGAGCGATTGTGTAAGATTTGTTTTCTCGTTTTTTTTCTTTTTTTAACCTCTTGTTTGTACCTCACTTAGACCTCCGCTCCCTCTCGGTTCCTTCTTCTTTTTTTTCTGACCTGTTTCAGAAGTACAAATTCGGGGGCCTTCTTGCGTACGAGAGAGGCACTGTAATGAGTTGTCTGAGCCATTAACATAAAAACAATCTACGCGAGGAGGAGATAATCGTTGCCATTTGATACAATGGACGTGTGCTCCCTTCGAAATTTCAATCACGCGACGAGACATTAATTTCGAAAAAAAGCTCGTGATTGATTTGTACACTAAATATGTGTTTAAAGGGATAAGATCGTGTGGGTATCGCATCTTTCAAATATGATTGAAAACGTCATAATTAGTTACTGATTAGCAGCAGTAAAATCAGATCTAAAATTCATAAGATTGAATGATTCTAATGTAAACTGCTTTACACATTTTGTATTTCATCACGCTAAATTTAATTTTCAACGTAGTCGCTTGAACCACTTTTATAAAAAAAAAAAATAAAAAATTTACAATAATAAAATACGTCTCCAATCTATCACTTTTCATTCTAAAATAGTTTGTTTAAAAAAACTAAAATCAAGAATAAAAACAATTAAAATTTATGAAAACTACATACTTGCCTAGTGTCAGTGCCATAAAGAACATTTTATAAATTGCAAATTTTTTCAACACTCGACTAATTATTCAAAAATAAAAACCATTTGATAAATCAATTACTGCGAGAAGTAACAGCTCTAAATGGATAGATTCAATCGTACAAAAAAGTCGCAGGAATTAATTAAGCCAATTTCTTAGCCTCAATCGAATACACTTCGCTCGCTTTTTCTTCCCCATTCATCATAACTCGCTTCGCGACAAATAATGACTCTCGGCGATATCGGCGTTCCCTTTCGCCCAGTGTGTGTAACACACTGCTCACACGGGGAACCCTCTTCATCGATATTAAGAAATTAGCGCGTCACCGACTGGATCATCGACGCTCATTAACGCCGCTTCTCCGAACGAGTCTATTCTTTCCGGAGCCCGGGAAAATTCCAGTCCACCGCTATCCGCGGCGCGAACGGTTAAAAGCCAACGACGTCGCTCTGCGAGTGCGGTTTCCCGGGCTGAAAAGCGCCGGAGTGGCCTCGCGCCAACGGCAGATGTAAAAGGTGCGCCGCGCATTGTTTCGCGGCGCTTATTGTCTCGGGCAGAAGGAGACCGCGCGCGGGTTAATGACAATGGCGCGGTGCGTCGAAAAAATGGCCAACGCCATGGAGAGGCAACAAAAAAATCTCCCGTCCGAAGCCGTAAAAGGCCGCCGCGCGTAAAGTCCCATCGAGCCGGCGGCGCATACTTTCTGAGGCAGTCGCACATCGAGGAGACAATAACTTAGCAACAAAAGAGGATCATGCTTAATTTATTAAGTCGCTGATTATTCCGCAGGAAAATCAAAGGACCGTGATTTAAGAGACTCGTTGGGATGAAGAATTTAAATGAATAGAGCTTTTCCATTGAAAGGTATATAAGGATTCTACTGTTTCATTATGAATTGATTACAGGCAATTTGCTTCGTAAAAGAGAATTATAGTGACGTTTACTGAAAAGCAATGCAAATAAATAGACTGAATATGCACTGAATTACGTACTAAGTCTTTTTATTTATTATGCAATTTAGTTTAATACTTTGAGTTATATAGACTATCAAACTGCAATTTAAAATTCGATATCAAAATATTCTTTTAAAAGACTTATAAATAAGCTTTTCAATAAAATAAAATATAAAATTAAACAAAGCTTCTATAAATGACCTCCGAAATTCTCTATGCATTCATGGGTATAGATAAGTGAAGCACGATGAACCCAAGGAAAAATTTACATCCCCTGTTACCTTGCATTAAGCTACAGCGGCTAGCCGAGCTCGCAGGTCTCACGCAATTACAGACGCGCGTAGGATCGGTGTTATCTGCAATGAATCAAGCGGACAGTATAATGCGCGCCGGCGATAAGCAAGAGGAGCGGCTGATACATTGTAATGGACGCTGATGGAGAACTGGAGAGGAAAAAAGAAGGGCCATTTTCGCGGTGGTACACGTCCACCTAATGCTCGACGCTATCCAGGATACCAGTAAATCATCCTTCGGGATATACGTGTTGTCGATTCCGCCGCGTTTTCTCGCGTCGCGTCGCGCCGCAACGTGCATCCTTCACTTTGATGGATGCGTTTAAGAATTTTGAGGCCTCTTCGCGCGACTTCGCGAATTTCACACAGTTAATAATAGATAAGAAAGTCAAAGGGTAAAATTAGTGAATTTCTATGGCCTAACGAGTCCGACCCTTTTTCCAATAGTAGGCAACCTCACCTGGCAGTGTGTTATGTGCTAAGAGTAATTTATTATAAATTATAAGTTCACGAAATAAGTTTCTAAAAAAATTAAATCTTGAAAAAGTTGAATCATTAAGAAGAATCTACAGATGTAGTATCAGTAATGAAGTTTGCAGAGTGATTAACAAAATTACGAAGAATTCGGTTTAACCTGCTGTAAAGTTTGTTCTCTCAACGTACTCAACGAGCAATTCTACAGGCATCTTACTATTCACAAATCAAAATTCCCCTTACTTATACTTAAAGTACGATGGGACCGTAAGAAAAGAAAATTGACTTATTCAAGACGACTAAAGAAACCGTCGGATCTCGCCGTGCGAAATCGCAAGCTGACCAGTATACAATAGCCATACAGCAGAAACGATCGCGAGGGTCAAGTGATTTACACGATCCGGCTTGAATCACCCGGACTCGCAACCCAAGCGCATCCTTCCCTCTAATGCGTAATAATGGACGACCTGGTGCGCGTGCCTCGCAAGAGCGCACTCGCGGCGAGGAGGATCTCGCCTGGTGCTCTCGCGCGCCACTTTAAAAGATTCGCTCCTGAGATATGACGTGTGCGCGAGAGGGAGAAAATCCGCGCGCGGGGTCTCCCCCCAATGAAAGATACTCGCATAACTCAGCATCTCGGCGCGTTCGCCCGGCGAAAAACCGCGAATTCCCTAGTTTAGCGCTGTCCGCGCGGCGAAATTTATGCCCGGCCGCCATCTACGCGCGCGCGCGCGATTCACCTCCTACGTTTTACCGTTCCTCGCGGCTCGCGAGCTCGTTTTCTTTATAGACCCATCCGCCGCGCGCGCGTCGCCGTCGCATCGGCACATCCGAATTCAGCCGGAGGGGACGAGCGCGGCGATAAGGGCCCGGCGCTGCAGACCGGGAGCCGGGAATAAAGTCGCCGCTTGAAATATACGCGCGACTGTCATTTGTCACTTATCTCCCGGCAATTCTCGGTCGCGGCGTTGCTGCCCTATCTGACCGCGTCCATCGTTCCGGCGGCGGCGGCCGAGCGCCGGGCATTGTAAATCATGCGACACCTGGCACCGCCAGATCGAATATCTAATGCTGGCCGAGCGAGTCGGCGGGGTGCCTATCTAACAGCGAATATCGCGCTTTCTTCGGCCGGGGACACAACAATTCGCGAGGGAGAGAGACAGAAGGAGAGTGTGAGCGAGAGAGCAGGAGGCACAACCCGCTCACAATTCAGCGGGACGCGAAACACGCTCGGCTGCTCCGTTCGACCGGTCCCGGAGAGAGACGATGACCTTGTGAAGGTTCGCCGGTGTACTGTTAGAGTTCATAATTTACTACGGTTCACCGTGTGCGCCTGTGTGCATAGGCGCGCACGCACGGTCCGCTCGGTGTAATGCCTTTCCTGCACGACCGAGCGAATATACGTATATAATATAGGCGCTTGTCGCGAGCGAAGCTCAAATATCGAGGTACAAGCATCGATGTGGCGAATTATGGGCTCCGGAGGCACTGGTCTGTTTTGGCCAATTACCCTTCACCTATTGTCGCAAGCTACACAATTTGTACAAGTATGTTCACTTCCGTACTGAGAATGTGTCGTGTACTTAATAATAATAATAATAGATTTATTAAGTTGGTCTTTGATTTATCTAATAATCGCACTTTTATTATATATATGAAAAGCTCTCGGATGAACCATACATTGCTACCTCACGACTTGGTTGCCAATTACATTTCCCTGCGAACGTTTGTACAAAATTTGTATTTAATAAGATGAACTACACTGGTGATGATTGTGTACAACATACTTTTAAGAGAAAAATTCCCACTTTTAGAAAATTAAGCTGATGCACTGACTAAAATTCATGTCTGCTATACAGAACAGAATTCTTTAGGCTCAAACTACAAAGCCTTGGTAAAGTAAACACACCTATAGAGGGCATTTTATTTTTTGTTCTTGCTGAAAATCGCCGGCGTTGGTTGCTCAACCTGCGGCCACAGCCTGGGTATTACCTCAGCTGAAACCGGCGACTCTTTCTTACATCAGCGCCGCAGCGCGGTAATTAGATCGTTACCATAACAATTTCCGCGGTCATTCCCTTTCATCTGGCGCGTGTGTGCCGATGACTCTACCACAGGGGCCGCCCGCATTTTATGCCGACGCCGCGTTCACCTGCTGCCGCCACCGCCGTCGTTGGTCAAAGAGGAGCCGCAAAGTAGACACGCAGTCTCGTATCTGCAATTTTTTTCTAAACGTGCCCCATTCTATTTACGGGGACACAATCATTTCCTAGGCACCGTTATAAGGTGTTCATAATGCGAGTAAAAAGCATTATTTTGTTTAAAAAAATTTATGTCAGTTTTTGTGTTTGGTTATTAATCCTATAAAGCGATGAGTGTATTGTACTAACTACTCATATAAAACACTGGTTCCGACGTAAGTGTTTGAGAGAAGAACAAATTTAAAGAATACTTTATACTAAATTAAATTGCACTTGGTAATTTAATTATAAAGTCGTCGTTGCACGCATTATTTCGTTTACAAATTGAATATAAAACAAAAGATAATTATCGTGCATTACCAAACTGATTAATTCGATTAGCTATTGATTTTCTAATGTCCCCGTGATTCCCATTCATGTATATGGATTTTTTCTCTCGATTTTGCACCTCCATTCGCATCATCGAAATTGCAGTCAGGTGCCGTTAACTTACACAACTCGCGGATTCCTTCTTCGCAGTCGCACGCAGGCAACGAGCGCGGTTTCTATTTTCTTCCATCCCGAGCTTGACTAGGAGCGCAAATTTCATCGGCTCGACCGACTCGACCGCGCTCATGTCGATTTATAGTATCGCGAGCCATTAGGGATAATTGTTTAGCGTTCTTGGACACGCGCGCGGGCATCCGCCTCGTCGGTGCTTTTCCTGCAGGCACACCGCCGCTTTCTTCCTCGCTCGGGGCCTTTTATTACGTGCGAAATTTTTCCCTCCCATGTACAACCCCCGCCTTCGCTTTATGCGACGGTAATAAACGCACGGCTCGTGCGGTCAACTGTAACGCGCTCCTCTCTCGGGTGGTAGTTGCGTATATATAAGACACGAAGCGCGCGCGGCTTTCCCGCGAAGCGAGCCGCCTCCTATGCGCAACGAGGTCCTGGCCGAAGAGGCGGATGAGCGGCTTAATTGGAATGTTGTTGCCGCGATTAAACTATTAGGCGCATACACGCGGGCGCGTCTTCTTCGTCGGCGCACCGGCCATCGCTTTTTAATGGGCTACGTGGAAGTGCGCGAGGCGCTGCGCGGCGAGTGCCCCGCAGTGCAGGTTCTTAAAAAGCAATCAGTGGCCGAGGGATGCATCACGCGATATATCGGGATGGGCAGCGCGAAGAATTAGGCTTTTTACGTGATCGCGTACAAAGACTCGCGTAACTCATTGTCAGGTTGGTCCAAGCGCTGGGCGTATCGCAGTAATTATGAGCGCTGCACCGGCCATTAAAATATTGCTCGACCGCAAAGCTCGCTGGATATTTCTGCCGGGTATTCATCTTTATGTTTTTATTCACAATGTACAGCTAATTCCTTTTCGCCTGGAGGAAAATTAATTGCTGATAGTTTTATAATTGTAAAACGATTAAAATTGAAATTCTACTTGCGCTTGTAAATTTCATTATACAGCGCGAGTGTTAGGTCGTTCGTTCATTAAGGATAATTTAGTTTTTATTTTTAAACTTTTTGAGAAAGAAGAATAGAATCTTTGGTGTTATTTGAATCTTAATTGCAGAGATTTTTTCGAGCAATTATGAAAATTTGTAAATAAATTATGGCTATCATTATTATCTGATTTTAATTAGTTTATTCGAGCTCATAATAGGTACACTGTGGCATTTACGTCTTCGGTTGGATATTGCGCGATCCATTGCAACGGTTATATCGAGTGTTAGACATATTTGGCAAGTTGACTGATCCGCGCTGACTCGTCACCGTCGGGAATACGAATCGAAGAGAATAGAGGAAAAAAGTGTACTTCTAAGGATGAAAACAAGACTCCGTTGTTTCTAGCAAATACTGACCGGTGAATGTACTAGGCAATGTCGATTAGAAACCACTTTATTCTCAATAAAAAAGAATACAGCTGTTGCATTTCTGATTTGAGAAATATATATACGTATTGCATCAGGAAAGAATCTGAATTACCGTGACTAAAATCAGAGCTCTTCTTTTAATTGGCCAATTCGATCGCGAACAATTTTAATGAAACCATCTAAAATTTAATGTTAAATATATTTTGCAATTCGTATAACGTTTTACGATCAGCTACTCATTTTTATCTCGAGTAAAAATATTCTTGATGCAACAGGCGCAGTTCAAATAATTTAATTTCGTAATTACGAAAATATCGAGTAATAATGGAATTAATTAGTGCATTTCCGGTAGAAAAAGGAATTTTCCGAAGGGAAAAAAAAAGTTTGAAATAATTAAATTTTATTACCAGGCTCGTGATAGGTCGAGCCTAGCAGTTCAATACACCCGTAAACGTTTCTGCCGTGATCTACCAATGCATCGGCAAGTTTACGCACCCAACAATAAACAAACCGACACAAATTAAAAGCGCATGCGCGCTCGTATTATATAGGAACATGAAAAGACGCAAATTGAATGCGTACTATTAAGGAATCATATAAGGCCTCGGTAGTTTCTTTCGTCTGCTCCTTTTTTAATTCGTTCGAATAATTTTCGCCGGGGTATGCGAGCGCTAGTAGCTACCGTCAGCCGATAGCACGCCGAGGGAACGAGATCGGCAAATTGGATACCGGTTATGCGCCGGGCATTAATCTTACGCAACCCCGGCGTGCGGCTAGCCGGTATCTACTTATTAATAATAGTTGCAATTCGCGAGAAGAGCACCTCTCCTTCAGCGACTGTGCTCGTGGATTCTGGTGCAGCAAAAGGAGGAATTGAACGTCATTGCGCTTCGCATATCCCGATCGTCATATCTGCCATGACCAAAACCGTATTTTCACGTTTGTTAATGGGAAATAGATAAAAATCCAAGTAAAAAATTTGTCTCCTTAATTACAAAATTCAAATTTGATTCAAAATATAATGTAAAGTATATATGGTATGAATAATAGTATTTTATAGAAATTCTAATAAGAAGATGATCGAAAATAAGGGAGTTCGTAAATTGGAAGATAATTTCTGAATCCCATTCAGTTAAGTTTCACTAATCTCCAGTGAAGATTAGGAAAAAATAGTGAATTTTACCTGATCTTTACTAGATTCATTACTAGAAAACAGTAGAATTTCTCTGAATAGGATTCAAAGGGAAGGGATTCTTTATCACTTATAATACTGTATAAAATCTTTATGAGCTTCAATGAATAATTAATTAAAATTAAAAATTATTTAATTAAATTAGAAATTTCTAATTAAAATTAGAAATAATTCAGCTCACTTTTGTACGCTAACCAAATTATTCTAATAATAGATATATTAAATACTGTTACTATACTATTAAGCTTAAAATATTTTAGAATTATTTAAGTTTAATAAATGTTGGCGACGATTTGCAATACACGAACCGGACAGAATGCAGAGCACACTGTAAAATAAAGAAAAGCAAAAAACGAGCATAGAACTGAAAGGATGGAAGGGAGTCACAGGATAATGGGTGAATATATGTGCGCGCGTCTGTGGCTCGTTTTTGCGGGGCGCGCATGTCTGATAGGCCACAGAGTCCATTTCGAGAGACCACAATGTGTTCCTGAAACATGCGCGAGCGCATCCGCCGCACGCGCGATGCTATGGCCTCAAGCCCCGACCAATATGTGCTCGGACGCGAGCGCAGTGCCTGCTGCCTCCTCTGCAGCCGCTGGCGAAATTCCGCGCAAACCGCACTTATTAAGACGTCGTTGTTGGAATTTAAAGTACAACCGAGAGTGCGCCCGGTGCGGATTACCGCGGCACGTTAGCGCCGACGTGCGCTTCTCAATTGTAGGCGTTTTCATGTAACTTCCCTTAAGACCCTCCGCGAACACTTCCGCGTTACATTCATTTCTTAATACTCGCTGCATACTCTTGCTGATCGCTGTCTTTTTTTTCCTTTCATTTTCTGGGATCAATGAAATCGCTTGATAATAGTGATCGAAAGATTCGATCGTGTAAAGATGAGTATCCAAATGTTATTCCTTTTGATAGTAGAACTGGTCATAGTAGAAATTCCAAAATGTTTTAGAAGTTCCGGCTAATTTTTCTGAATCTAATTCTGCTACACTTTCCGCATAAAATATGTACAAAAGACATAAATAGGTTTAGATACACTTGAGCGTCTACCTTAGTCTTATAATAACAGAATTTTGCTGTAACGGTACACCTAGAAGGATTTTCCGTAGACATTTTTATTGCGGTTAATCGTCTCACGGTTTACAGTTACAGTTTTTCCTCTAATTTTAATTCTTGGATATATTCTACGAGAAAAATCTTTCAATTCTATAACGTACCAAAATTAAAAATTCCGCCATATATTATATACCTTTATATGTATATCAAACTATAAAATAATTAGGCTAACTTAAAAAAGATTGATATAAATTCAAATTATAATTTCAAAGTTCAGCGCAAAGCTATTTGAAGTTCGCAGACGTGCGGCACAGTTGCCATTGAGGCGCGCCTTTGGAGCCGGCGGTCTCCGCATGTCTCATTTTCGAGGCGCTTTGCTGTTTGTTTCTTGTAATTGACGAATTTTCCGAGCTCGCTCGCTCCTCTCCATTCCGCCGTCTTCTCGAATCCTTCGACTTTGCTACAGAGGAAACTGTCGCCAAGTTCGATGCCCGCGTATATTCCAGAATCGCCTCCCCTTTCTACCCAGTCTGCACTTTACTTTGTAGCTGGAAGCGTCTGCTCAGGCATGCTTTGCATTGCGCTGCGGAATTGACTTCGATCCTCTTTGCAATTTTGATTATCTGCGCGAATAGAGCTCGGCTTTAAAGACGAGCTCTCTTGTTTAAAATATACATTTTCTGCACTATCCGTTTTATTCATTTATTTTTTTTTTTTTTTTATCTTTCGTTTTGATATAGTTCTTCATTCTAATTGTGAAAATGTCGAAGTATAGTGAAAATGTCACTTAGAATTATAAACACTAATTGAATTTATAAAGCATTTCTTTGCAGCTCAGTATTTATCGTTGCTAAAATATGAATTTTAAGTTTTAAAAAGCAAACGAATAATATTCCAGGACTCCCCTTTAAAAAACGGTTAAGATAAGATTGACATGCAAAATCGATGCGCAACTTTTGCGATACTAAGTAAAAAGAAGAAAAAAAGCTTGTTTCGGGGATGAGTAGGAGTTGTGGTTTATCCTACCGAGGAGAGAGAAAGAAAGAGAAAGAGAGAAGGGGAAAGCGGAGATAGCAGAAGCGCATATATAGAGGGAGATACAGTCGGCGAAGAAGCTACCGCATCAGCGGTAGCGAACACATCAAAGAGTCGGCTTAATAGAAAGCCTTAGAGGCGTTTGTTCGAGTCTCCTCATCTGACTAAATATTCCCGCACGCGAGAAGCAGCACGGACGGATATATATGCGCGGCCGCGTGTATTACGCGCTGGGCCAAGATACACAAAGCGAGCCTCTTACGAATAGAATAAACAAGCATGCGCGCGCGCCCGCGTGTGTACCTATAAACGAGAGCTGCCAGGTCTTGCGCAAGGATACACAGGACCGCCGACTGACTGACAATCGGAGCGGCATCCTTTTCAACCCTTTTGTCGCTTACGAAACGTGACCTGAAAGATTTCCTTTTCCCGAAGCAGTCATTGATTTTTTCGGGACGTTTCGTAACCTCCAGCGGAATGGCCCCTGGCTTATTGTGCGCGGTGGCAAAAGAATTTTCGCCGCTTAGACTTATTAAGACGTTCATCCGTATTATTAATATTAAGTAGGGTGCGCGGTGTCACAAGTAGGCAAATTCAAGGCGTTTCACTATTTTTTTGTTTCTTTTTTTTTTTTTGTTTCAAGGCTTCCTTTTTTTTCAGTAATCCCTTGATTAATGTTTTAAAGAATGTAGTGTTTTTTTTAGCTTTTTACTTTCATCTTTCTATTCTGGAATTGTTCATCTGTCATATTTTACCGCGCAAAATGTGTCTCCAAGGTGGTGGTCTATTCATGCCAAAATTAGGTGTTTCAGACTGAAGTGCTGTCTTGTAACTGGCCAACGTCACTTGCTGCTATTTGTCACGAGAAAAGAAATGTTCGCATTATTCAACTAAAAATTTATAACAATTTCAGAATTAAAAGTATAGTCTCGTAAATTTCTAAGAAAGCTAAATTTTGCAAATTTGAAATTTATTCTTCGGTATTCGGCAGTTGCATTTTACGCATCATTGAAGAAATGATTCTAATAGTGTATAGCAAATAATGCGCATGAGTAAATCTACAAACTAATTAATATCTTATGTTGACATTACACAAGTGCGATCCGGTTTCCGCGAGTCTCAAAGCCCGTGTACAACTTTATCCAAGTTACGATTACGCTGCCGCCGGTGTCGAGCCAAAAAGAGAGGCGGAATAGAACTTGGAACCATACCGACAGATAGCAAGTTTCTTACACTTGTGTTAGTAAACTTACTTAAGCGTAAATATTGAATACTCGCTACTTTTAAGTATGGAACTTTATTAATCGAACGAATAATTTAGTAATTTACTACTGAAGAATGTTTATTACTGGAAAACATTTTTTTTCTTTCATTTTAAATATTTGCGCGCTGTATGGTCATAATATCTTAAATAGTCACCGCACGTAGTTGACTTCTAATATAAATAAAATGAAATTAAATATGAAAAAATCGCCAAAAAGGAGAAAACAAAAGTTGTTTAAACTGTACAGGTTTCACAGAGAAAATCGATGATCAGTAACTGCTGCTAGCTTTTTCAATTACGCTTATTTTAATACAGTTTGCAGCGCCATTAAAATAAAAATAACATTAAAAAGTTTCCATTCATTTAAACTCGTATCATTTGACAAAATCAGAATATTAAACTCATCAATTACCCGTACATTCTGTCATCCTATGAAATGGCATTGAACAGCAAAATACTCTGAATCCGCCAGCGTTTATTTTTCACCTACGATGGTTTTCCGCGCGAGAAACGCCCGCCTCCATTGGGACCTCTACGTCGACACAATTTGAGCATTATTGCGCTTCCTTTCAAGTCGCTTCGGCGCTCGCTTATTAATACTCCCGTTTGATTGATTCAAACAACCCCCACCTTGCCGGGTGGTCCGCGCCCGCCACCAATCCTTCGACAGATACAAATGAATCGGATGCTCGGCCCCGGCTGCTGGCGTAATCCTTTAAAGGGATGGAGCTCGCGCGGCCCTCTGCCTCGCCTCGGTTAAGCCGTATAAATAGACGGAGATGCTCGCGCGGCAGCACAATCAACGCCAGGGGCTAGTTGTGTCTCGCCGATGGTTGCGGCCTGGTCCGGCCAGGAGCTGCGTTTGCGCCCGGCCCATTTACAAATGAACTCTCGGGAATGAAAGACCTGCCGGTGAGGTTTCTCCTGCCCGCCTATCACTACTCGTAGCGTCATTGTACGTGCCCCTCGCGGTAGCGAACGCGACACA
The DNA here is from genome assembly GCA_035582955.1 of Sycophila texana. Lineage (NCBI taxonomy): Eukaryota > Metazoa > Arthropoda > Insecta > Hymenoptera > Eurytomidae > Sycophila > Sycophila texana. The sequence continues at coordinate 1,147,215 of JAWWEN010000024.1, read as the reverse complement.
ATCGCTGTCTGGACTATTCGTAAGGGCCACTATCTTTCAGAGGCCTGCCGAAACGCGCCTCTCACGAAGTTTCTATCTGATAAAGCGAAATGGCCTCACCAGGTTGATTCGTGTTTTTTTCTCGTCTACGTAATTTTTAATCACTTGTACGTTTTTAAATTATACACCAAGAGAAATGTTTTAGTAAAAATTACCATACTGTTTTGAAACGCAGAAACTGCAGACTCAACAAATAAGAAATTTTATCAGAATAAATAATTGATTAAATAAGAATTTAATCAGAAAGTTTAGTAAAATTTCTTATAAAGAATAGTAAAGTTTATTAGACTTATAGTAAAATTTACTGTAAGTTCAGCTAAACTTTCTAATAAAATTTTTTATTTTTCCAGTCTGTTCCTGCGATTCAAAACAGTATAGTAATTTTTACTAAAACATTTCACTTAGTGTAGTAAAGGCATAAATAGTTAAGTTTATTCGAAGTATTATTTTGAAAATTTTAAAGGGTATCATCTCATCTTAAAACATAAAAAAAGTTAAGTACTTTTAAGACTAATCCGGCATAAAAATATTTGAAATAATGTACTTTAACAATCTCTTAAGGTATATCTTTTTAGGAAAATCAGAATTAAAGAAACAAAAATCTCTATGTCTTCAAGTTGTAACTATGTTTCATTTCCTAAAGTACGATATGTTACCACTAAAACAATTATTTATCTATATGGAATAAATAAATAAATAAGTAAATGGTTGTTGTTGTACTAAAAAATATTTCGAATCAGTTTCAGTACCGTCGTTTGTTAAATCAGATAAAAGTAAGTTAATAAACACTCGTAATTTTCGTCGGCGAAACGGTATCTAACCGTCGTGAATAATCAAGCAGACAGGGAAAACGAGGGGGTGTGCCCTCCCCGGGAAATCAGCGCGCATCGGCATCAAGTGGATTAGCGGGCTCCATTTTAACAGGGCATATCAAAGACAAGCGCGCTTCCAGCGGCGCGCGCAAACGACATCGGTTCCTTCTCACCGAGGACGATCTCGAGTCGGCTAGTAATTACTTCCGCTCCGGAAAGCGAAGCTTTTAATTCGAAAGCCTCGAAAAGCCGGGGGGTAGACCGCGACGCGCGCAGAGGAGGTACCCCCCCTCCTCCCCGTCGTCCTCGACAATTACGCTCGAGAGCTGGCCCCGGCAAAAGAAGGCGGACGACTCGCTGAAAACAGTCCAGCCGAAAGACACGAGAGACAACGCGACGCCGGGGCTTGTGAATTAACGCGGCGCGAGGATGTATCAGTGCTGCGGATGGTGCTTTTGAAGGGCGGGCGGGAAAACAGTACGGCCTACCTACCTTGTTTCCACCCTTCTGTCGAGTTTGTCTCCCGTCGACGAGCCACCCCCGCCCTGCGTTCTCCGACCTTCGCGAGGATGAGTCCTTTTACCCGCCCATCCGGCCTCCCTTGGGCGCACCGCTGGAAAGTCCACTGGATTTCACGCTGGAAAATGTACAGAAGCGCTTTGTTCGACCTTAGCTGTTTTTGCATTTCTATTAGAATGTTTTTGCATAATTTGAGGCGAAGCTCTTCTCAGTTTTAATTGCAATTTTCTCACGGAGATTGCGGGGGTTTCATTTCGTCCGTTATAACGTGTTACGTAACAAACTCTAAAATCTTGTTTTGTTGAAAATGGTCATTTAAACGATCATTTTTTACCCTTCTTTAATTTTATCTTTTTCCATTTGTAGAAATGCAAAGATACTATTTTGGACGACACGAGAGATAGACAGTTTGCAATGTAAAAATTAGTTCGGAGATTTTTGCCCCTTTTATTTGTCAGCGTTCCTCCGTTTCTGGAAGATGCGGCACTTCTTTATCAACTCGTGAACGAAGCGGTCCTTCGCTATCCTCTCCCAGTATTGTTTAAATACAATTTTATCGTTTACTAATTAATGCGCTCGACATCAAAGAAGATGTTTATTGGTTCATGTGATGCTAAAGAGACGGTAACGAAGAGGTAACTCGCTAAGGGAAGCGGTTGAAGCAGTAACTTCGAGGGGTGGCATCCAAAGATGATGCCGCTTCGTTGGCAAAGAGAGAGAGAGACAGAGATACGGCGCGAGCGAGTCTGTCTATAGGTATATGATGAGCGACTTAAAAGAGGGCAAGAATAACAAGAGCAACCGGAGGAGCACACTCGGCTTCCTCCATTTCATTTTTTACGCTCTCTTATTTTTTCCTCACACTCTTCTGCGTCCCCAAGACCTCTCCGCTCGCTCTTTTATCTTTTACCGAGCGCTCCTTTTTTTTTCTCCACTGCAGCGCGCGGTTCTTCACATTTCGCTTTACCACGAGTAAGTACTTTGTGCCACGTCCGTTTTATTTTACAATAATGTTTGTCATCTAAGCAGTAAATAGAATTTTTTAATTAATTATTTTATTAGTCTAGCCTTTATCCACTTGATATATAAGAGAGAAATTTACTGTATTAAATGAACTGCATTGATAAGTTTGAATAATCCTTTGTTTTCTTTTTATTTTTAATCTATAAGTGTAATAAACACGTATTTCTATTTTTCGGAATGTCGAATAATTTATTCCTAAGAGATACCACTATCAAAAATGTTTGCATCTCTATTTGCATTTCTCTGTGTCCACCTTGTGATTTCCTCTTGTGACGCCCTCCGCCTCGCCGTTCCTTCCTCATCCAATAGCTCCGCCTCGGTGAGCTCAGTATATCCTTCTCTCTCTCTCTTTCGCAGTAGTCGACGTCGACGTCGTCGTCGCCGGGACTACAACCGCCTGCAGATTCATCAACTAACTTTGTTCCCGAGTTGCCGGCGCCGTAGGACTCTCTCGCGAGCTCGACAAGGAGAGAGACAGAGAAAGCATCCGCGCCACCGCCGTCAAACCAGTCGCAGTTAGCTACCGTAGTTTCCGCCATCAAACGGAAAACGGCTTGCAAACACGTCTCTTCTCTCTATATATCCGTCCTTCGCGGCGTGTTAGTCCTCCGGCGCTATATAGGAGAACGCGCGGCTCGTCTGTTCCGAACGACGGAGATAGAGAAAGAGAGGGAGAGAGAAGGAAAATACGCCTCGTCGCCTGGTGCGAATTTGTCGGTACACCGGCGAAGAGAAAGTACCTAAGTCCGAAGTTCCGTCGCGGTACGCGGTTCAGAAACGAGCTGAGTGTACGCCTGTCTGTGTTCTCGTTTGAGCGAGATGATAGGCCCACCCCAAAACCATAATTTTTTGAATTTTCACACTTCAAATGGTCCTTTGATCCGCATCTTCGTATCGCTCAGTTATTGTGCTCGGACTGTAAATTCTACGGTATCCATGAAGAAAAACTTTTTTGTCACGGAAAATTTAGATCTTACATTTGTTTACAAAGTTCTACTTCAATACAGGAAAACAATAAGAGCTTCTGTCCACTGAGAAAAAATTGTAGTAAAAATTACTATCCTGTCTAGAAAAGTGGTCACAGATTGTCATGTAGTGGAAAAATTACCATCCTATATTGGAAATACCATCTTGTATTGTAAATTTTACTAGAATTATTGGAAACTTTACCATAATTCTAGTAAAATTTATAATATTTTCTAGCAAAATTTATAATACAGGATGGTAATTTTTCCACTACATGACAGTCTGTGGCCACTTTTCTAGACAGAATAGTAATTTTTACTAAAATTTTTTCTCAGTGTCTGCCATTGAAATTATATAAATTGCCTTTTTAACTTTCGCCTTGAATTAGATGTAATGATGAATGTCGTGATGATGTAATTATACGGAATAACAATATTCTAGTGCAATCAGATGCGCAATAAATGTAATTCATTCGTGACAACACGTATTCTAGAATAAAATATACATATAATCAAGGGTAATTATTATATGACGTAAATAATTTGACAAAAGCCGTAGGGAGGCTTAGAAGAACCGCGAACAAAAGCTGCGTTAGTAATTGATAGGGGCTCTGATCAGATGTACTATAGTGTGCTGATGGTATCGCTGGACAAACCGATCATACGACTTTATCTTTCTCTCTTTCTCTCTCTCCGATTAAAACACTCGAGTGTTGCGTCAATGAAACGAGGGTAAAAACAGATGAATGACGCCGAATGGCAAATGAGTATTACCAAGTAGTAAAAGAAATCGATCCTTTTGAAGATTTCTCTTAATGAAAAACAAATCTTTGTAACCCAAACATTGTCCGCTATTTCAAAAGCTCCTTAAGTAATTGTCGTATGGCGGACAGTCCATAGCAAATTACAAGGGACTTTTAACAACATATTTTGAGAGACTGAAACAATTTGTCTAAATTTTACGGTCTCACAACTGTAAATCCTTTCAATTCCAAAAGTATAAAAAAATTTTTGTTAAAAGTTATATACTTTTGAAACTGTGTCTCAACATATGGTTACATCAACACGTATATCCGTACAGGAATCATGCGAAAAAAGGGAAATAGCTGAGAACAATGATCAATCTCGCGTTGAATATAGTCGCCAATCCTCTCATTACAATTGATCCATCGACTGTGCTGTCGAAGCGGCCGCTTACGAGGGGTTGGGGTGGGGTTGGTTGCGCTGTACGTTCCGAGTTAAGGGACGGACGATTTGCCTTAGCTGCGACACTGCCCTCGCTCGCTCTGTGTCAATAGGCTCGATTTCCCTTTCAAGTTGTCAACTCTTTTTGTATGCTCGGCAAATTGTCGCTCGGATGGGGGGAGTACGCGGAAAGTATAGCGCAGCGTCCGTGGGTGGTCGGCGAAGTCGGGGGCTAAATTAACATTATTGTTGCGACAAAGACGGCCACGGGCCGCGAGCGAGCCCGAGGAGCTCGAGGGGAGAAAGAGAGGGAGAGCCCGAGCGAGAGAAGGCCGCTTGCTGGGTAAACAATTCCACTTGATGATCGGCCCGTTTGATGTTGCCTGATTACCTTCGACAAACAATCGTTGATTCTCCGCGAAAATACGCGGGATTTCGCGGGTGTCTCGGCCGCGATCGGACCCCTCGACAAAAAAGACGCGCAAATTCATCGAGCGAAAGCTGTGGAGAGACGCTGGTGTGTGTTAACGAGGAAACTTTGTTAATTGAGGGCGTTTTAATTTCCAGGAGATGATGGCTTTTAAATATTTATTTTTTTTTTAATTAAAAGCCTAGCGTATAATGAACACGTGTCATTGAAAAATCGTACGATTTTATTTAATTAAATTAGAAAACGGAAGGCTCATTTATGTTAATAAACAATTTTTTCCGTAATGAAATTCAGGAAAATTAAAGGAAAAATATTGTGATATCCCCTTACTTGAATAATATATCTAAGAATAATTAGAAAGTCTATTTTAATTAGGCACGTTAAAATAATTTAAGGCTTATTTAGTTGTAGCCGTAAAAATAGCCTGAGAAGTGATTATTGCCTTGTTGCATTTAATGCATTATATTCTAATCTGACTTCGACTGCCACCGACGAACGAGTCGATGGGATAAAAATGAGACGCGCGCAATTTAAAAAAACCTACAGAGTTAAGTGCTGTCATTTTTTATCGCCGGCTACGTAAGAAACGATAACGACAAAGGAGAATCCGATAGGCTCTTTCTGGTTATGCATATCGAGTTTATTTATCGAGTTGAAAGGACATTTGTGCCATTGCCGCACTCACATTTCTATAGCCGGCAGTTATGAGTCCCGGTATGACTATCTCGGAGCGGTTTATCATCGGCCGAGATGAAGCGCGCGACAGACATTGAAATTACCTTACTGAAAAAGAACTCATACGTATATATCAACCGCGCTAATGCTCCGTTAAGTAGCACGATTACCTATACGCCGAGGATTAATGGGGATTTTTCGGTAAAGCAATGGAAGTAATAACAAAACTCCTGAATAATTTTATCGCTGAATTCCATTTTCTCGTACCATTTAATTGCAAAAAATTTACGTACTGTTAAATTGCGCAACGCGGGAATAATTATGCATTACTAGATTTTACGATTCTTACAAATTAGTTTCTACCGTCAATAACTTCTTCTAACAGTGCGAATTAGAATCAAAATATATTTATTAAAAGAAAGAGACAGGGTATGTGGCGAGGAGGATTGGGTCAGAAAATATAATCAACTAGAGCATAATAAATTATTTACAAATATAAAGTTGAATAAATTAAATTTCACTAAAATAAATGATAATATTCACTTATCTAATATCAAATACCTTCTTGTGTATTGCGTTTAAGTAAAAGATTTTTCACGTGGAATATAAGTGACAACTCACTTATTTATTCAAAGACATTATACTTGTTTATTATATTTTTGCTTATAAATTTACTTCTTTTAAAGAATTCTATGACCTGACTACTTTGAAAACCCATTCGAAAAAAATAATGTATGGCAAACAAAATAAAACAGACAACTTTTATGATCCCCGCAATAAAATTTGAAGATTATTAAATTCTAATTCTTATCTCACAATCAAGCGGGAATTTCTAAGCCTCCAAGTACCGGTAAATTGCAGCGCCGTCACTTCCGACATAGCGCGACTGAAATTAGCGAGCTCGCGCGAGCTACACGAGCGAAAGAAGCGAAAGAATGTCCGGCGGACGGAGGCACCGCGGCGCGCGCTTATCGCTCATTTGCGGCGGACGCTCGCGCTCGCGAGAGGAGAAGGGCGACGGGCGCACGCGACAGTAAGACAAGTGAGCGCGCGGCGCTTCGCTTCTCAGGGAAAAAATTGGCCGGTGCCCGCTCGCGACTCATGCCCCCCCTCGATCCTCTCCCCTCTGGCTCATCGGCGCGTAAAACCTGTTTCCGCGTCAGTCTCTTGATCAATCTTGTTAATTAACACTTGGGCCTCCGCGCGCGCACGCCGGAATATGAGAGGAGCAGATAGGCTGCCGCAGGAATTCCCATCGCGTCCCATCCTTCATCCCCGCGCGAATCTAGAGCGGACGCGCGCGCGCGCGATTTAATGGACGCCCGGGAGATTTACAGCGTTTTAACGGCCCTTCACGAGCCATACACTTTACGCTTTTCGAGCAAACGCTCGCGCGAACGCGTCGCCGATAATTCGAGGAGACGACGAGGAGAGCGGGGCTCGCCCGGCCGCGTCGATGGATATTTTCATGCGAATAATCGGATTTGCGCCTCGGCTTGCGTACCGTGTACGCAATTAATAAAAATCGCGATGGCTGCCAGGCCTGTTTTCCTTTTTTTTTTTATTTATTTTACCTTTCTATCGGTACCCGATGCGAACTCCGATAAATTCCCGCGTTGTTTTGACTTATAGCTTTATGCTAATAAGCGTCTTGTTGTTTCTAGATCGAACGTGTTTTTTCCCCCGATCGGGATACTAGAAACGGCAATTTACCGGATTTCTCAATCGCATTAAATTATTGTTCTCAATGAGCCAGTCGAGCGTTCGCTCGATACAGCACAGAGACAAAAAAATTGGTGTCCGTGCCTACATCAATCGTGTGTACGAAGTTTTGATTAGCATAAGCTGGGAATTGACGTACTGGCACTGCTTATCAGATTTTCCAATTAAACTTGTTAATGCAAATAATGCGAGTCCCGCGGCGAGCAGACAAAAAAAAAAGGCAACAATTGGCTAATCGTTGCTATTCGCGTCTTAATTGCGGGCGAGATAAAGGAAACGCCGTGACAGGGAGCACAATGAATCGTCGCATTCTCGCGGCAGCGCGAGCATTCCATTAAAAAGTCGGGAATAAACGACACTCCCGGCAGATACACATCTTAAAAAGGCATTAAAACGGCCGCTCGTTTTCAATTACGCGTGCTCCGGTGCACTTTACTTTGTCGGGACGCGAAAATAAGATAGAGCCAGAGAAAGAGAGAGCGGACGCGACGGAAAGACAACAATGTATGCACGAGTCGCCGGGGCTTGCCTCAAAGGCGAGCCGGGCGCACTTTAATTGTGATTAGCCAATTGCACGTCGCGACGGTGAAAGGGGGAGAGCGAGACGTCAACTCGGGGCCCGGCCTCTCGAAAAGGGGCAAAGCGATGCGCGGACAAAACAGAGCGAGCGCGCGTATATATATCCCGAAGTGGTCGGTGAAAAGCCGAAGGCCTAATTAGTGTCTCCGGGGCGATATCTGATTGGGGGGCGGCCGAGCGCACAAGGTGCAATAAAGTGAGAGACGGGAGGAGGCATGGGGCAGCCGCGCGCCAGATCAACAATAGGAGCGGCGATGGCCAATCATAAAGAGATTCGCTGCTGTTCTTTCAGCGGCTCGACTCGACGCCGCGCGCGCGCGCGCGCAATCTGAATAAAATATGCGATCGAATCGATAGATAAGGGACAATGCTCTTTTCACCGCGAAAACAGTCAAGGACGGCTGAGTCGCCCCGGCGACTGCTCTCCTCGCCGGTTTCCGCGGCGAATTCGCTCCTCTTTCCGCGCTCTTCCGCGGCGACCCGACAAAGAGCCCGCGCTCTCCTTCTATGCAAATTAAATGCTGTTTCCATAACCATTCGTCCGTTCCATTGAGTGAGCTTTGGGGCCGCGCTTTCTCCCTCCCTTTGTCATCGCGGCCGAAGGGAACTTTCATGAGGGCCCTTTTTCCCTCTAGACGCACCCGCGCGCTCGCTCTTTCTTTCTCCCCCCCGCCCCCATCCCCCCCCCCCCCGCGATAGGTGTATATACATTCCCTTTGTGCCCCGATATTTGCTCTTGTACTTTTTCGGAAGGGCATTGATGAATTATGGACTTTGAGGGATTTCCGACGATTGTTCACTTCACGTCGAATAACAACGAGGTCGTTTAATCTTCGCGATTTAATGGGAGGGTGAAAAATTGCGAGGCCGTTTCCTCAATTTCTCAAGATCGTACATGATTTTCGACTTAGAAAAGTGAATCTTAATGGTATTATATTGAGTTTAAAGTGCGACGCACGCGAGAAGGGTCAAGACCTTTTTCATAATTCAATTAAGAAGCACAAACGAGCTAATTCATTTTGGAGCAGGCGTCCCGCGACCTTTTCGAGTGTCCATCTCATTTCAGCGTTCTTCTATAATTATACGCTCGAGCGTGATTGGAGACGGTAAACAACCCCCTCGTGCTCTTTATCTTTCCTCCTTTATTTCGTCGCGTCGTCCTCCTTTCTCCCTTTCGTGTGTACGCTCGCGGCTCTCTGTCTCTCTTTCTCCCTTCTCCCGCGCCGATTTCAATAAGCGAAAACCTCGCAGAGCGCCGCGGCTCCTCCTATGCGCTATTAATCAAAAGAACTTTTTAGCGGAAAAACAAACGTGTAGTACACACAGGCGGCTCGTCCGGCTAAAAAGAGCGAGAGAGCACGCGTTTATAGAGAGACGAACGCGCGGACCTTCGGCGTCGGCGAGTTATACGGGCGAAAGAGGACCGAAGGGCGAGGCACACAAGTCCGTGTGGTGCCCTGGCTTTTGCGGCCTCCATCCCTCCTCCCCACCCCCGGCCGCTGTCTCTCTCTGACTTCCAGCTTTTTCCCGCGAGCGCGCGCTTACGTCGGCGCGCTTTGCAAGCTATTGCCTTTTGAAACCTGAAAATAATGTATAGGGCTCTTTGTTGAAGGAGGGAGGAGAGGAGGGAGGGAGCGAAGAGCGAAGTGTAGGGGGACTTCGATATTAATCAATAACGTCCGTTTGCGGTCTTGTTTGTTGTTTGTGTTGGCCTTTATATTGCCCGCTATTCCTTCGATAACGAGATTTCGAATTTCTAGTTTATTCTTCCTTTGCGCCGCATTTTACTTTATGGTTTTGTTATGCAGCTGTTTTTCGATCAAAACCAAAGCGTCGGTAGATTGCGAACGTATTATGTAAACTGATCGATACTTCAAAGTGAATCGGTAAAATATTTTTCTCATTTCTAATAGTAAACAATGATTTTATAATTATACTACTTTTAAACATTTTTTAAATAACTATTTCGAAACGAAGGGAAAACACATTTTGAGATAGATTTCAGTAGAAAGAGCCAGGTACGGTAAGCCACATCAAATCGATTTATTTTCAGTATAGATCATACATGCGCGGAGATTATTTTCGGAAATAATTGTTATATATAAACAATAATAAAAAAAAAGTACGACTATAGCTCAACCAATCACAAGAAAAGCTAAAAAACAATAAAATGTCCATGGATCTTTTTCAAACGATCAGAACCTCATCACAACCCTCATTACAATGTAAAATTAAATAATTATGCACTTTAATTCTTTCAAACGCCAACTTAAAAAAACAGATATAAATTATTTGTTTGTAAAAGGTTTACTTCTGAAATAAAAATTAAAAAAAAAAAATGCACAAAGCATAAAGTACCCTTAAGCTCGTTAAATCAGTAAGTACGATAGGAAAGACAATTTGAAATGAACAATTGAACGCAGGAAAAAAGCAATTGGCAGGCTGTAAAGTACACAAAGGATTTTTACGTCCCCTCGAAAAGCCGATGAGCGTATCGGGCTCCTCGGCAAAAGCAAACCTCGCTCCGAAACGCGCTCGCTTAGCGGGTCCGTAGCTCAGGGGCGCCGCGCGTAAATGAAAGGACACATCAAGCGGCCATAAACTTTAAGAATCTCTAAAAGCAGTCGTTCCGCGGCTCGGAAAGTAAAACAAGTAAGAGGAGAGAGAGAGCCCCGGCAACGAAAGTACGCCCGATAGTAATGAAAATTATCGTGCCGAGTAGCACAAAGAGAGCCGCGGGGCCGCCGCGGGTAATGATACGGCCGGATGCGCGCTCAGGTGGGAGGGAGGAGGGAGTCAAGCGGCAAAGCACCGCGCCGCGGAAAAAGAGAGGAGAGAGCTCGAATGAGACGTAAGAGATGAAGAGAGAGAGAGAGAGAGAGAGAGAAATAATCAAGTGCTGAGCGGCATTCAGAAGCTTATATCGTCTCGCGGCATCAACTTCTCATTCTCACTTATGCGGACATCCTTTTTTTTCGCTTCCTTTTTGCCGAATAAAAGTATTTGCACTCGGATCTACCGTTTAGAAGCTCTTTTTGGATTCGGCTTCACGGGTTTAAACCCGTCGGATAAATATTTATGCAGTTCGAATCGTATCGGCGTAATGATTCTTTTAAATCTTCGGTTCATTAAAGTTAGAAAAAATAAGAGAATAGTAGCCAAAATGCATTTATACTTATGTTTAAATCGATGTGCTATTTTAATATACATTAGAAAAAATTATAAACATGGCTAATACGATTTTTTCAATATTAATTAATATAATGCATTCTTACATTACTTATGACTGAAGCTAATGAGTTTAAGTAGAATAGTTCCGTGATCAGTAAGACGCAATCTTTACTTTGTACTTATCTGAGGCTACGGGCGCATTCATTAAAAATGTACTGATTATTTTTAATAATAAAAAAGCAGTAATTAATACAAAATTAAAAAAAAAAAAACATGGCATCGGCCAATATGAAATGCGAAAGAAAATCTGTGATCACCGCCCAGTCGGAAAAGTAAAGCTCGCATGGGTATGCAAATTATGTATAATTAAAACTAGCTCTTTTTACCAAGCAAAGAAACTGCTTTAAAATTACGCGTCTTTTGCACTCTAATGTAAATTTAAACCACATTAGCCGAGAATTTCAAAAAATATTTGAAAGAACCCGACGGAGAAGAGGTTTAATTTCAAAAGCAAACGTATAAAATAGGATTTTTATATATACACATAATCAATTCGCAAAAAGAACAAAGTCGCAGTTCTTGAAGACTTTTCTCCATCAAATTTTTTTCTTTTATCGTTCTACGATCGCGGAGTTAACTACATCAGTGAATGAACTTAAAATTAACGTCACCGCATAAGTGAAAATGAAACTCACTTTTTAATAAATGATTTGAAAATCTTTCTCTGACAAATTTTTTACCGTCACAAGCGCGAAATTAACTACATCAGTGGATAAGTGAAAATGAGGATCTTAGTTTAATAAACCTCCATCAATTACCTCATCATCCAAAAGTCCCATAATTTTCCCCATAATAGAACCCATAAATCAAGCATTACCATAGAAATCAAGCCACGGAAAATATTTGCATAATTCAAAAGGGAGTTTATTAAAAAGGACAAGCACTTCGCGCGGTGCCCAATGCGAGCAGGCCCACAATTAGCGTCGCAGTAAATAGACTCGTAAAAGGATTATAATGACCGTCGAGGCATCGCTTCCTTATAAATCGTTTAATTGGCATTAGCGTTCGCTTCGGCCGTCAAAAGGCCTGCGGAGCCATCGACTCGGCGGCATCGAGCGCCGCGACTCTAATCGCCGGACCGCGGCGGCGGCTTGTCAGGCATCCGTCCCCGTGGCCTCTCCTGCACGCATATAACGGACGCATTTCTAATTAACCGCGAATGAGTCGCCGGATTCGCGCGGACGTTTAACGACGCCGAGCGAAAGCCCGAATAACGAATGGCCGAATAATTCATACAAATTGACGGGCCGAGGGGGATCGCGCCGTCGCCGGGGCATTCGATTTCCAGCGCTTTCTTCGGGAGCGCGCGCCAGCGGATATCTACACCCATCGGGAAGCGTCATAACGCATGAGCATAAATCACCGCTAAGAGACGCGCCGCTTTTTGTGTTGCAGAGCCCGCGCGCGCCGACCGCTCCTAAACTCCCCGGAGAGCTCGCGTCGCTTTTCCGCTGGCGTGGCAGTACTTGCTGCCTGGACTCTCAGGATGCCTTGTTTTTCAATCACCGGCATTTTTAATATTCTCCGGATTAAAGCTCGTAAGCCTCTCCTAACATCGCCCGGGAGTCTTAAGAAGCTTTGAATCTTCCTGATTGTAGCGGGAAAGAATCATTTTTACGGGAAAACTCAGTTTTCGTCGAGAGCCGAGAGCTCGCGTAAAGCCGGTGTTGGGTATAAAATACTGCATCACTGGCTGATAAAAAATGAATTAGCATTTTGTTTGCGTGTACTTTTAGAGTTTATATAAGTCGGTTGCAATAAACGCAAAGAAGTTGCACTGATTCAAGGAAGGATCATAAAAGACTAAACGTCTTGATTCTAGAAATAATTATTCATACGGTATAAACCTCGGAGTAATAACGAGTAAAATTCACCAACGGATAAAACTTGCATTCTAGTATCTCTCTCTCTCTCTCTCTCTCTCTCTCTCTCTCTTTCTCTCTCAGCCGTCGTACGAAAATCTAACTTAGTTCTCGGCGAAGCACCGAGTGAATGTCTAAACGCACTCTGTGGCTTCCACGTGAACTGCCAATAATGCCCGAGTATCTCGCGGTAATTGCGAGGATCGTCCGCTCGCTGTTTGCGCTAATGCGCGCGAAAAGCTGAAATGCACACATAACAGGACGCACGCGCGCGCACCGTCGCAAAAAGAGCCATAACAATATCTGCATAAGCGTGCGCCGAAGCCGGGCGGATGGAAAAAGAGGGGCAGGAGGCGAAAAGAGAGATAAAAGAGGCGCGAGAGAGCGGAGCTAGTTAGCGAGGCGTTTCATTAGGCAGATAAGGCAATCAAGCGGCCCATCTCGTCCGCTCGATCTGACCGCTCATACTGCACACGCGCGGCTACGAGCGCGCAAAAGACGCTCACTTGGCTCCCCGACGTCACCGCGCGAGGAGGCAGCGCAGAGAGAGTCGGATGGACGGATTGAAGGCTGCCGTGGCTCACTGGGACACGTGGCGACAAGACAAAGACACAAGCCGACTGCCTGAGAGTCTTGCAATAGAGAGGTATTTTTGCTCGTACCTGGATGGACGGAGATGACGTCGTCGAAGGTTCATGATTTTAAGACATTGAAAGGATAAGAGCTGATTAATTCAAGCGAAATCCTAAGTTAAGATTTCTATTTACGCATGAGAAATTACAAGATCTTACGTTTAAAAAGAAAAGCTTTGTATAAAGTTCATTTGATCTAAAAGAGTATTCGCATCATCTCAACCAGTTATAGAGTACATCAAAATCAAAAGGACTTTACTGTGTGAATGATAAATAATGAGAAAGAGTGATGAACTATCTCGGGTTGAAAAAAAAAAATGGAAAAGTGCCATTAACACTGAGTCACTTATACGTACGAGAACATCAGAACGTCGTATAAGCTTAAAATGGCTAGTGTAGCCATAAACCATCGCTTTGAGTAAGTACCAGCAGAAGAATTTACATGCGATTGTAAATGAGAGCTTGATGAAGGAATCAGGTTGGCGACGGGGATCATATAAAAGGTAAAATAGTTTATATGACACTGCCGCGATTTTCACTAAGTTATGATTTAAAAATTCTATAATTGACCAGATCTAGTGTACCATTAACGACGCAATATTCAAATAAATTTACTACTCTCTATGTGCCGAGCCATAACGAACCGTTTGATGTACTAAAATGATTAAAATATTTTTATCTGGCTTTATTTAAAAATGTTAATGTTACTTTAAAAATCATTAACGCGCCTTTTTTATGCACTCCGAAGTCGTGAAGTGGCTAAATTAATACCGCTGACGAAAATGGAAAATTAAAATCTTACCGACTTTAATTAGTTCATTAATGATTTCATTGATATTAGCATTTTATAAGCTTTCTACGCGGAGTCTGAATCTTCCATAAAGCCCATATATAAACAGCTTCAATTATTATAAGCCAGCGTCGGCAACGAAAAATAAAAATTATATCACCGCGAATTTTATTACCATCCTAAATAAGAGACAAAAGGCTAATCCTCAGCTAATGCACTTCCCTCTCGCGTGGAAGTGGTGCCGCACCGGCGAACGCGTCCATCATTCGCTTCAGCACGCTCGCGAGGTAAGTCAAGCATCGATAAGCGTACGAGATGCTTCCAAGAGGCGATGTAATCGGCGACCTGTTATTTTCCGAGTTTATCTAGCCTTAAGGACGGAGAGCAAGTGCGGTGACTCCATCAATGCCTCTCGCATCAACGGCGCGTCGCTCGTGGACAAGACACGTGAACCAAGAGCTTTTTGCATCCGCGTCGTCCGTAAGCGGATAATTCCACGAAGGAATATTTTTTTAACCCAGCCGGGAAGGATAGATAAGACGGACGGGAGTGCGCTAAAAATTCTCGACGCAAGACTCGCACAACGACGAGCGTATATGTACTCGAGGATATTGAAATTCTTGATTAATAAAGCAGACGCCATTTATTCCAGTATATATTATTCAAGAGCGCGAGGAATAATTCGTTATTCTGCCTTTGACTCGTTAAATCTACATCGTAAATTTTACGGGTCTGTTTTTCAAGGAACAGGCGAGGAATATCGCAGGTATCTATCTGGGTAAACATTAATAACGGCCGCTATCTAGTGGAAATTTATTTATTTCGCAAATAAAACTTCTATTTTAATAATCGAAAAATTTCCCTTCAATCAGGTAGATACGTCGCCAGGCTGAAGTGACCGTACTGGGAGTCATTTTTGCGTGCGTAAAGTGGAATGACAAATCGTGCCTCGGCATCCCTCGGCTAAACCAGAGTACAAGGCTCGGGATCATCTTCGACGGATATCAATAAGCGCACTGCATGCTCAATGACAATAATTTTAGAATTCTTAGCTGCACTCTCCTCTGCAAAGAATTCCGCGTACGAGAAAATAAAGAATCGAATTTCCGCCAAGAATGTTCTTTCGCGCGCGTAAAAAAGTAAGACGTATAATTATTTTATTGAGTCTATCAGAATGTAGATAAAATTTCTAAGTAATGATTTCCTGCGCGAGTGTAAAAGCAAATGTATCATATGCATATTTTAATGTTTGGATATGTTATAGTTAGGAAAGTAAGCGCGCAGGTAAAAAGGAAAGGAAATTCCACAAGGTGTAACGATATTAAATTATGCTATTTATTATTAAAATAATTGAAATAATATTTTAAATATTTGCACCGCTTTAAAAGATTCCGGATAATTAGAACTATAAGCCAGTTACGCTTTCTTAACTTACTTGCATTCGCGGACAAACAAAAAAAAAGGAGTGTCTTATTTGGATTTTTAATAATCAAACCATTCAATTAAAAATTAAAAAAGAATCGGTATAGGCAAGAAAGCTCGAGGCTCAATCTCCCGACTAAAATTCTCTACGCACTGTAATCAGAAATTGAGCGTCTGGGACTTGAAGTGCATCAAGCCGAGGCAAAATTAACGTCGAGAGAAAGAAAGAGTGAGAGCCGAGGCGTAAAGACTTGAGCGCTGTACTTGCAACACTCCGGTTCCCTCCTCTCGCCTCAGCTCTGGATAAACGCTCCACGGCAAATAAATCTCTTGATTGACTGCCACCTGCCACCGGGCTGAACTTTCCGCTTTTATGCGGCGCGCCATTATAAATCACGACGTTAGAGGCACGCGATCCCGATAATAATTATAACGCCGATAATGATTATAATAACGAGGAGGAGGGGGGACGCAGCGACACTTCGGCCTCCGCGATTGACGTCGCCAGTTGCGATACTCGCCCGACCACTTGGGGAATCGTGGCAAATCGGAAAACGGGGACGGGACCCGCACTTCCCGTGCGCGTTTTATCGCCGGGACTTGGAAACGATGTTATTGCCAAGTGGCTTTGTGGGGAAATGAGAGAAAAACAATGATCCCGCGGTCGAGTCTAGTAAGGGCCATTTAGAAGATTGAACGATCAATTAAGGCTTTATCGTTTCAATTACCACCGGATCTTTGGCGAATTATCGACCAAGAATTCCCGATAATTGGTTCATTTGCATGGCACCGCCCGGCAGTTCTTTGTACATCAAGCAATGGGAGGTACATAAGTACCGCGACAATTATCTTACAAAGGTAGTTTGCTGATGGAAAATAGTAGTGTCACCGGAGTCATTCTTGGCACTCGAAAGACTTTTTTAAGAAAATTAATCGTTTTTTAAATAAATTTAGAAATAATCTTATTTCTCGATCATTTGAAAAGTGAATATTTCTATGGATAATTCTTAAAAAACAAAAATTTATAAATGAACTTACTGATAGTTATTAACTTCTACTTCGTTTTAAAATAAATTATATTTGTATCTACAAAAAACTAATTTTCTTGAAAAAAGAAAACATTATCACCAGCGCTCTTTATGTAGATCTTTAAAAAATGTATCTTTAATAATGATTTGCAATTTAATGCTAATGAAAAACATGACTTTATCAAACGATAAACTTCAACGCAAGTCACAAAACATCCTTTTGAAGCAGAATACGATGAGATTAATGGTACCGAATTAAGCTCGCAACAAAAAAAATAGTAAGCAAAACTCGAAGAAGAAAACAGTATCTGAGAAAAAATCGCGAGATAAATTCGTACAAAAACCTTCAGTTTGGGCGGCAAAGTAAATCAAGCCGCGAAACGATCAGAACGTAATGTATATGCACCCGGTACACCGGTGTCTGCACCGCTGATCTCTCTCCAAAAAAAGAGTTGCTTATCGGTCGGCGAAAATTACACGCAAGCGCGTCCGATGCGAATACCGATCTAAAAAGACACGACGGGAGGGAAGCTCTTCGGGTCCCGAGTGTGTCAACCAATCACCTGCCGTACGGCGCTGCGGACGCGCGATCGCATTAAAAAGCGCATCCCGAGCCCCCCTCCCCCCGCTCGCGCTTAATGCGCCAGGTGCTTTTTTCGGCTACCGGCAAACAGCTGCATTGTCGCTTCTTTTAATAAAAGCCACCCGATCGGCCGTTCATAAGCGGCTCATCCCCTCGTGCTTGCGCTCCCTTTCGCACGGAATCTGCATGATTCGATCCTCCTTTTTTCGCCAGAGCCTCCGTAAAAGGTGCCCGAAACTGCTTTGAATTTTAATTAAAGAGTGTCGGCTGCAGCGCTGCGCAGTGCGATTAATCGGCGATTAATCAAGTTCGGCGGAAATTTCAATTATGCGGGATGTCTTTAAATTGGCTACACGCGCTCGAACCTTTTCTGCCTATTATCTCGCAAAAAAGCTAAAATACTTTTTATTAAATATCCATTAGACCTATTAATTTCAAGCAATTAACCCCCTTTAACTAATGACTCGATTGACATTTTATAAATGGATTACATGAATGTTCAGTGCGTACGATAATTTTCCTTTAAGGCATGAATTTTTCTTTAAAAAATGTATACGAGAATAACAACAAACGACTAAACAAAACGTATAAAAACACTGGCAAACATAAAACGCGTCAAACAGAGGAATAATACATGAAAATCATAAAGAACCGATAGGAGAAAAATCGTAAAAAGAAGTATCACAATAAAAGCGACGCGTGGAATTTCCGCATGAGGCGTCAGCGAGAGAAGTGGCCGAGGGAACCCTCTTTGTGTCGACCTCTGGGTGCACGCATCGAGCCCCAAGAGAGGCGAGAATCGCGACCCTCCTGTATAATATCGCGATAAATCGAACGGACCGTGAAATTTCACAATGTCGCGGTCCCGGCGACGTCTCCATTAAAACGCCCCCGTTTCGATCGTCGGCCGACCAGCTCCCGATTCTCCCCTTCCGCCGAGTCCGCGCTTCAACTCTATACGTGTCGCCCGACCGGTAAATCGCCAGCAATTAACGCTCCGCGATACAAGCGTCTCTTTCTTCTTCTTTTCTTTTTTTTTTTCTTTTTTTTTTTTTTTTATCGGGTGGTGCAGTTGCCGCGACATCCGTCGGAGGGCCGCGCGCACGCGATGCACCGCGCGAGTATTCGTTTATGCTAATGGGACGTTGATGGATTGCCGGATTCTCGCTGTTCCTCTAAATGCGAGCTTTTGTTTGTTCTCAGTGCTGCATTTGCTTGGCTTTCAAAAATGCCGTAATTATCCGGTGCGCGTCTGTTTCTTTTTATTCGTACGACAATTTTTAATTTTATTAAAATATTTTTCAGTATAATTCAGCAAATACTCAGCCCCTTTGAGCGATCGCTCTACAAAATGCTGTAATTAAGCGTTAATGTAAAAAAAAAAGTAAATAAATAAAATAAATGCCGTAAATACCCGATGCAGTTATCTTTTTTTATTTGCACGATCATTTTATAATTTTATAAAAAAATTTCAGTAGTCAGCAAACGCGCAGTCCCTTCGAACGAGCAGTCTAGCAAATTCTCGACAAAATTTTTCGTAAAAAAATCGTTAATCAAACGGGAGTCTTTGAATTGAAATTTGAAACCGCACACATGGGAATTCGAAAGCTTCGCCGAATTTAGCATACCCAAGCCGCTACGCCGCGAGACAGCGCTCCAACTTTACAAAGTAACACTTTCCAACGCTATCTCGCGCGAATACCATTAAGGTTCTTAAACAGCGCTATCTCTAAAAAAAAAAGTCGAGCAATTCGTTCGCGGTGTGCAGCAGCAGCAGCATCGCGCGGCCCGAAGCAGCAGAGAGCAATTCAATTCAAGGCGAGCTTTTCGCAGAAAAGGACGATAAAAAAATGTCTGCCGCTCGCTCGGCGAGACTCGCGCGATAGCGCGCGAGGGAAAAGAGAGCCAAACTATTATCGGTTTTTGCGAGAGCGCGCGGAGCAGAAAGAAGAAATGGGACGCCATTTCCGTCGCATCCTTATTTAGAAAGGGCCGTCGAGGGAATAGAAGAGAAGACTCTCCCCGCTTGCCCCTTTCTCTCTCTCGCACGCGCGCGCTCTCTTTTCTCCAGGAGATCCCGGCCGAGCGCGCCTCCTCGCGTGCGCACAAGAGGCATAGAGAGAGACACGCGAGGCAGTCCGCGTCGGCGCGCGGTAAATTATTGCCTCGGCCGACAGTGCATATAAATTCATGCTTAGCGTATTGTTTTCCAGATCAGGAGAAAATATATGTACCCCGAGCGCGCGGAAGCTAGAGGAAGAAGAGCCGGGGCCTAGTAGCCGTGGAGTAGCGACTCGAGTCAAAGGAGTCGCGAAGGCGAGCGGCGATAAAGGAGTGCACACGAGCGTCGGTCTCCTTCTCTCGCTCCTTTATGGCACTCCGAGGCGAGGAGAGAGAAAGAGAGGGAGAGTCGCGTCCACTTTGTGCGTAGCCGCTCTGTATTATCGAGCGGCGCGACTCTCTTCTGCCTGCGAGAGCGTGGAAGCCTTTTCAGGACGAGAGAGATAGAAGAGCGCGATCTTGAATAAGGCCGGCCAGTACATAAACCATACGCGCCTATGCAAAAATGACACTGTCGGTGAATTGTGCGCGGTAAGGGCCTGCTGCAGCGGCTACTGTGCGAGCAGTTATACAGCATCAAGCGAGCTCCGCGCGATTTGCGTGCTATTATTTAATCGCGCGGGGAAAAACGCGCTCGCGCCTATTATACGGAGCTTTCACGTGGCTTTGATTTACAGCAGGACTCGTGGAATTTCGAAGTTTTCGCAGGTGACGCAATGGCTTGTCAGGCACTTTTTAATGTGGTAGCTTTGTGCTATGAAAGTATTTGTTATCGCGCGCGTTTGATTTACATACAGTGTCACTGCAGAATGATTGAAATTTAGGGGAGAGCGGGGTATGGCTGGGGATACTCCGAAGTAATGGGACTATCAGAAAAACAAAATGTTAAAATAATAAAAAAAAAAGTGAAAACATAAAATATTAAGTTGTTCATAGAATATCAAAAACACTCTACAATGCAATTTTAATTTGAAGTTAAATTTTTGTAGTTTTTCTCTAAAACAAATTATTTTTCCAAAAGTTTCATTGTACTTCGAGACCTCTTAATTTAATGCATATCTAACTTCGTAAAAGGGAGCGCGAATTCTTTTTAGGCAGTTAAGGAGCGAAAATAGTTTAAAAAATGTTCCTATTTACTTTCCAATCTATTATCCCGTATTATATGAACAGACAAATTATATGTATTTGAATTAAATAAAAATATTGAATTAAATAAAAAAAAAGAATAAACAATACCTTTTTATCTTCTAATAGCTCACAAGGGCTGTTAACTCATTAATTATAGCTCAATAATAAAACAATAGCTCATACAAATTCATTTCGATCCCTCAAAGTAGCACATCTGAATCCTGAAAGCAAATAAAAAAAAATTCTTATTAAAGTCGTATCAAAGGTTCATACGAAAATAAAATAAAATAGCGCAGATCGCATGCGAGGGGGGGACCTGTGGGCGAGGAGCTTATAGATTCCGATTATGGGGTGTTATTTATGCCCGGAACACACTCGAGAGGAAAATGGCGTGTGATAAATCTGAGCGGTCGCCGGATCCCCGTACACTCGTATGCGTAGTGTGGCGTGCAAGCACTATAGCCCCGAAGAATGGAGCTTCCCGCGACAAGCGTCGATTTGTCAAGGAGGGCTTCACGAAAAATGCCGCCTCTCCTCTCAATGGCAACAGGCGGAAAGCTCGCTCAACCCCCGCGCACGGGTAAAGGAGTCGCGCCACCGCCACAATGCGGCCCTCAATGTCCCCTCTTGTATGGAAGCCGCCGGGAAAAGATAGAGAGAGAAAAGGGGAGGAGGAGAGCAGGCACGGACCTCGCTTCCACGTCTATTCCATTGAGTGGAGAAACCTGCGAAATTTACTTACCCCCGGGTAGGACGCTTTATAGAAAAGCCCCCGTGACCGTGGGTCCTTGTAAGGTGTCCGGATAACTGCATTACATACCGATTTGGCCCGAGTCCTTGACAATCGAACGTTTCTCCGATATTGCTCGTTTATTCTTTTATTCTGCCCAGGCTTTTGTCGTAATGGACTTTTCTTTAATGAAATTCAAGGGGCTTATACTTCTTTCGCTATTGGATATACTTGTAATACGTTTGATTTTGAATTTATTATAATATTTTAATGTTACAGGATGGGCAGGTTGTGAAAGATTATTAATATATATCTGAAAAGAAATTTAAATTATCGCTTTTATTAAATTTCTTATCCGAAATATAATTAATCAGGATAAACAATTTTTTGATAGAATCATGGAATTTCAAGAGTTCCTGTTAACGACCATTTTAAGATATTTAAGAACGTAATTACGTAAAAGGAACATAATCCTCTCCTCTGATAAATTTTCATCGATTTATCAAAATTATCAATTATGAATTCTTTCAGGCTCAGCAGTAGTAGTTAAGATTACAATCAAACTTTTTGTACCTTCTTTCCTTGTACTCCATCATCAATCATCAAGAATTAACGACTCGCAGAACGTGTAACAAGTGTTTAAAAAGTGTTCATAGATTTTTCATAAATAATTAAATTTTTAAATGCCGCGCATTCTAAAAAAAAAATCATTTCTTATCAGAAATGATTTACCTATAAAACGTACTGTATTAAATTACTATACATTCCAGGTCTCATTAACTCATAATTACTGATCTCGCAGGATGACTAATAACTATCAAACGGAATTTATCCGAAATAAAAAAATAACATGTAGGTCGGTATATCGGCAGTGTATCGTCGGTCCAGCTGATCACACACAAGTGAAATCATAGTATATAAATATAAACACAGATTGTCACTCGTTCGACTGCGGGCGCCAGATGTTAATCTCCCGTACAACACTTTTCTCAGCGACGCCGTCACGCGATTCTTTCCGATAAGGTCAAGCTCGTCTTTCTCTCTCCTCCCCTCTTGAACTCGCTGAGGACAGTCGCGCGCGCGCGATTGACGTCTCAATAAATCGAAATTCGCGCGCCCACGCGCACGCGCGCTCCTCCGGGGGAAAGTACCGCTAACGACTTTCGCGGAACAATGCCGACCTAATGGCTCTCGTTCTCTCCTCTGCCGCGCGTGTCGCCGAGCCTCGCGGGCGCGCGATCCTCGCCGGATAGCGTCGCGATAATTTGACGTGCAATTAATACCTCGGGAAAGCCGATGCGCTATCGGCAATGTAGCACGACGAATGGTCGGTCGCTTTGTCGCTGCCCGGCGCCGGGAGACACCGCGACGTCAATAAGAGCAGTCCGCAAGAAAGACAAATAAAAATAAAAATAAAAATCGACGGCTAATAAAGGGATATTGATTTATGGCTCGTTGGTCGCGTGGATGAACGTTGGGAAGACGCTGCGCCTACTTTGATGAAGGACGTGATGTTTTATAGCCGAACTGTGCCGAGATCTGGCCTACTGGAATAGAAATGGGGCTGATGAGCGAGGTGGGAAATGAATTGCTCGCCTGGAGTTAGATGTAATTGTTTTTAGTTATGATAGATCGTTGCGTTCCCCCAACATTATGAGTTATTGCCGTTAAAAGTGGATAAGTGGACAGGCTTACTGAACGTGATTTTGATAAATCATTAAAATCGAGATTCTTTAAAGTTTCAATGGTACAAATGAAAACGAAAATTCTTGTGCAAATCGTTAATTTATGTTTTATTCTTTCGATCAAGTATTTAGCACAAAATTTACAGTAATTATATTATTTTTTATTTTTTATTATTCTTTTGACTTATTTTTCAATATTATTTATCTTTGGAGGAGACTGTAATATCACCCTTGTAATTACAATAATTTACTTTAATTTTACAATGGCTGTGATCTTTAGAACTTATTATCAGAAGGTATTAAATTAAAAACTTTTTATATATTGAATTTATATAAAGATGTTATTTTTATACTTCTAAATGTTCCTATTTTTAAATAGGAACATTTTAGTTTCTATTCTTAAAATAATCATTTGTAGGCACTACTTTTGTACCTAAAGAACAATAAGTTATTTAAAATTTCTAAATTTGTTTGTACTTATAATATACTTTCGTGCTGAATTTAAATATTTTAAGTGATGAAAAGATATCACTTCACAAGAAAAAAGAACTGACCTTTCAATCAAAACTTTGAAGGCACTTCTCTAGATCATAATGAAAGACGACAAGTTAATGGCGTAATGTCGTTTCGCTTCGAATACGGAGGGGTGCGCGCCAGAGCCATAATGGGCCTGGCGCTAATTAATAATTAATAACCCGGATCGGAATTAAATGGGTCCAAGGGTTTGAGAGCCCGGTCGACCGATACGGGTGCTGCACACAGCCGTCTGTCACCCAATCGTATTGCCGCCAATTCTTTTGATCCAATGTAGCTTGAAGAATTTATTGAAGTGTCTTTTACCATACCCTAACAGACAACAATTGCATGAACTACTTCGTTTTAAAAAATTGTCTATTGCTCTTTTTATAAACAAACTTATACGCAGAAATTTCATTTATCTATTTATTCAGACTTTACCGTTATACGCGATAAACCAGTATTTCAACTACGGCATTTCAAACAACGTTATTATATATACTCTGGCACATTTTAGAATAATAATAAATGCAACAAAATAGCTCTCCTTTTTAACAAAAATGAAAAAAAAAAGGCTAAAAACCGATCCATCACGCGAACAAAATCAATCAAAGCCACGATAAAACAATAAAAATCCATAAGTATGTAGCGCGGTAGTTTAATTCAATCGCATTCGACAGGGTGGGGGAGGAAGGAAGGGAGCGCGAAAAAGGGAGCCCCAGGGCTCGCGGGGGAGCGCGCTCTCGATCCCGCGACGGGGGTGGCCCTCGCACTCCTTACTCTCTCGCGCGCTGCGCTGCATTATTTATGGACGCCATCGATCATCGTCCGGCATCGCTCGCGCCGCAGCCCTCGGACTACCCGACTAATCGCCATATGACAAGCGTATTTATTTTGAAGCGGCCCTTACATCAGCCTGTGTCGCGCATTAATTTTAATTGTTCCGCATTCTTCGGGTGCGCGCGCGCGATACCCTCCGCGCTCGAGCCCCCTCCTCTCACCCTCGCCTATACTCTTTCTTTTTGGTCGTAAGCCTTAAACGCCGGGGCGCGGATCAAATGCGAGGCCGAGCCGCTAATTTATTTGTGCTTTATGAGCTTGGCGCTTCCTGCAGCACGCCCGCTCGCATTGTGCCTCGCTCTGCTCGATTTTGCAATTAAGCCGCGAGATTTGCCGTTTCAGCGGCGGAGCTTAGGTGTCGCTGCGACGATGAGTATAAATATATCGCGCGCTTTTATGATTTATGTAATCGGATCGGGGAAAACAGCCAGTGGATATAAACGTAATTATTACGGGCCCCAAATATATGTTACTATACATTAAAGTATAAAAGTAGCTTACGTAAAAAAAATGACGATTGTTTTTTAATTTTACAACCCTCTAATATAGATAAATAGATAGATAGTCGTTTATTTGTCTACTTGGGCAAAATGACAAATCAGTGCAGTACGAGTAAATACTTAGCATTATAAAAAAAAACTAAATTAATAATACTGGTAATACTGATTACTTAACACTAATTTTGTGAATATTGCGAGCTGAGGACGGAAACTTTTACAACTTAATTCTGTACAAAAGTACCAGAAAAATTTGTCTAGACTTAAGATCAAAATAATACATATCTTCGCGATTTTTTCCACGAGGAGATAAGTGCTCGAAAAGTGTGGATTCCGCAGTGAAAGCATATAGCGATTAAATTGAATGTTTTCCATCCGAGGATCATAACTGTAAATTTATTGAATATGAGAAAGTCCGATTACTTGATAAACAATGTGTGTAACGTTAATGATACGATAGCACGCAATAAAAATGGCAAACGGTCATTTTCATAAAACACCGGTGGATCGTGACATTAGCGCTCCGGCGTTTAGAGCCCTACTCCTTCGGAGCTCCTCTCTCATTCTCCCTCGCGCTCGCGCGCGCGTGCGCATTTACCTCGCGCGAGCCGTAAAGCAAGGCGTCCAGCGAGAAAAGAAAAGTTAACGAGCACATTGTACACCTGATACTCGGCGCTAAATACATTTCGCGCTCGCTCGGAGTGCGCCGGGGCACGCGATTACCCGCGCGGCAGCGGCCTCTAATGAAGTAAGGGCCCGTCGTAAAAAAAAAGCCACGCGCGCGAATCGACGGATATAATACATGCCTAATGCGCGCTCCTTATATTAAGAAATTTCCGCGCGCGGCGGGGCCGCACGAGCAATAGAAAAAGGATCGGAGGAGCGCGCATGAAAAAGCGGGAAAAGCCACGGGGGGAGGCACAGAAGCGGATGGAAGGAGGCGAGGGAGCGAGAGGAGAGAGAAGATATTACGTTCGAGCGAGCGCGTCGGGGTCGTCCGCTGACCTCGGACGTATATACCGGCGCGTCTTAACCCCAAGTGCGCAAACCATTATCTCCGCGCAACATGTGTACACGCACGCCGGCGATTATGATTTATGATTCGCGCGCATACGCGGACCCGCACATACACACGTGCGCAAGCGGCGGGATGAGAGTTTTAACGAAGGCAAGAAAAGGGGGTAGAGCGAGTCGCGCGCATACGCCGCATTACGCGGCGCGCTGTTAAGACCGTAAATTAGATTTAACTTAAACATTGGAAATTTCATTGGCGGACTTCCATAAATTACATTTGCCATGCGGAGTGCGCGGGGAGTCCCTCGCGACTATCGTCCGCGCAGGCGCATAATGTGCATGCGCGAGTATTAAGTTGCATTTCGGAGCGCGGGGCCTCCCCTCGCCGGATATACGCGTGTATTTATGCGCTTAAAGGACTTTCCGTGAACTCGGCGAAGATGCGTCCGTGATAAGCGACATTGTCGGGGTTCGATGCGCGCTGCGGGGGAAGGGGGAGTCCCTGCTCTTTCGCGCGCGGGATTTGTGTTTATGCAAATGGTAG
Organism: Sycophila texana; assembly: GCA_035582955.1. Classification (NCBI taxonomy): domain Eukaryota; kingdom Metazoa; phylum Arthropoda; class Insecta; order Hymenoptera; family Eurytomidae; genus Sycophila; species Sycophila texana. The sequence continues at coordinate 1,120,703 of JAWWEN010000024.1, read as the reverse complement.
TTTATAGATGCGAGGATAATTACCTCGCCGCGCGGCGACGATACTGATATACCCGTGCTAAAAATTTTCTCCGTAATTTGCAGCGCAATAATTCTTGTTTATTCAATCGCCACCGTCGATTTGTTGGAAAATTTAATACGCTTTATTGTTATTTAATTTTGACTGGTCGCTGGGGGAGATATATTGGTATGGTAATGACTTTTTAATGGTACGGACTGAAGAATCTGCATGATTTCTAAAAATAAACCGAATCATTAATTACCGGGAGTTAATTCGCTTTTACTTTCTCATGATCTGAAAAAGTCCAAATTTAGAACTGCGCGCCATTTGTGCGGTGTACCCTTCAACCAGCAACAGCCAGCAATTTACATTGATTTATAAACAGCTCAAATCTACGTAACTTTCGCAAATGAGAGTAGCAATTGCGCCCGATGAGAGAGTAGCTCAAACCAATCTATAAGCGAAACATCATGTACACAGAGCCCGGATCGTTTAAACAGGCAATTACTCATCTTGTTCAATTTTTGCCCAATTTTTCTATGCAACGTGCCTCGGTAAATAAAAAGTATAGAAATATACATAAAGTATGAGTAGAGAAATTAAGTACAATATAGAATGTTACAAAAGAAATAGTGATGTTTTAAAAGTAATTTTTGAAACTATAATTATGCTGCACTTTATTTTTTTCAGTCATCCTCCAAATAATAAAATAACTGACTATTACTAAATTAAAAACAAAAAACAAGAAGTTACTAACTATTTGATGAAGCAGTACACTAATTTCACTTTCTACACTGTGTAATTAAAACTTTTACATTTCTATAACGCAGCTTTTGGATTTTCCCTACAAATAATTGTTCGCGTTAATTCAATGCGCAAAGCTAATTCGAAAACGCAAATTTGCAACTTTTGATCTCTGACCCAAACTTTCTTTTAAATTACACGGCACCGTGTAATTCCCCATCAGAGACCCTCAAAAAAAAAAAAAAAAGAAAAGAATCTCCCTTAAAACAAATACTCAACGGGGAAACCGCACGCGAGCGGACAATTACTCGAAACCCAAATGCTGCAGCGCACCGTAGCCGAGGCATCGCTCATATACATATAAGCAGCGCGAGCAGAGAACAAGCGAGAGAAACGAGGCGCGGGGGTAGGGGGAGCTCCTGCAGCCCGTCGGGCAATTCGGTTGCACCGATAATAATATTCCCGCCGGCGGCGGTGTTTCTCGCTCGCGCAGCGATACGGGCGCACACCGGGGCCCCGCTCGCTTATAAATCATCGCCGGGAGATAATCGACGCCGTTTAATCTCGATCCTATCTGCCGCGGCCGAGCCCCGCGCTATTATTACTCGCGCGAGGCGCGCGAAAACTCGGTCCGCCCCTCCTCGCCGCGCGCGAAATCTCCCGGTTTCGCAGAGGCCGCCGCGGGAACGTCTCTCGCTCGCGCGCGCGAAATTAATTTTCGAGCGGAGAGCGAGAGCGAGCGCGCGTGACCCCGGGCTTTTAATTGAAATGCTGGGAGCCAATTAATGCGGCCCGCGATGCGCCTTCGATGTCCGATAGATAAAGGCGAACGCGGGCGCGTTGTTAATTTGTCAATCAGGGGTATTCAGTTACGACGAGCTGCAGCCGAGTGTGAGTGCTCTCGGTGAGCGTGCCCACGAGCGCGTTTAAGACGGTGATTTGTGCGTAATTTTATTCAAAGCAGACAAATTGGGAAGCTGTCCCACGTATCAGTCTTGCACCTCTCGAGACGTAAGATTGTACCCCTTGCATGCAAATTAGCTCTCTCGATTTTAGATTTTATGGACTCACTGTTTAAATATTTGAGCGTGAGAGAATAACACTTTTAATTTATGCAACGAGTGTAGAAAAATTATTTATTAACACTATAAGTTTTACTCTCAGGTGCTGAAGAGATGTAAATATAATTTGCTGTAGTTACATGACGAATACGTTCAGACAATGTAATAACTCAATTTAATATTACAACAATGGGACGTTTTAACAAAATAACTTTTTCGTAACTGGAAAATTGTGTACTACTCCTTTTTCACCTTTAAAAACTATCTTAAAAAAAAAAAAAAAAAAATAATCAATGATCAATCATTTTACCTCCCCATAGCATTTAAATGTTATTACGAGCTGAATGCGCCAATTGTATTGACTTAAAGAGCGGGCCGCATTCTGCAAGGTTCATTGAAGCGAAATCCAATGGGAAAATACTCTTTCCGCGATTTCCCTTCTATCCGAGGAGACAGCGGAGGCAGAGGAAGTTCCAAGGCGAGAGAGAAAGAGCGCCGAGGGTGAAAAGCCGTAAAGAGCGTGTAAGATCACAGAGGCCCCGGGCTCAGCGAGCCGGTCGACGCTGCTCGTCGCCGACGAGCTTCGAGCAAAACGAAGAGGCGAGCGCGCGGAAGAAGCCCGAGGAAGCGAGGGAGTCGGGGGTAGGGTGCGGAGGGAGGGGAGGACGCGCCGCGGCAAAGGCGCCAGAAGAAGGTGTCTCGGGTATAATAGAGTTTCCTTCAGTCCCGAAGCAAAAGGAGATTCTTTCTAATTTATCTCGCGCCCTTTCACGTCGCCCGCCTCCTCCTCGCCCCCGGGGCCGAGCCGTCGATTCTCCGAGATAATATGAGAGAGCGAGTCGCGGGGCTTCCATTACTTTTCTAACGACGCGGAGGGAGAAAGAGAGAGAGAGCGCCGACAAGGCCGGGGTAATGAGAGCAAGAAGAAGAAGAAGAAGAAGTAAATCATCGGCCATTGTGAGGTAATCCCCGGCTATTGTTTGGCCGAGGTGCGCGCGATGCATTATGTTATTGGTAGCGTTATACGTCGTCGCGCGTAAAAGGAAAGGTCCCCGCGGGGACTTCTCCTCGGCACGGCTGTGCGCTTCGTTTATTATACACCGCCGACGCCCAGGATCTCTTTCTTTTGTATATATATATATACCCCCGCTGTCGAAAGGTGCGTAACGCCACGAGCGGGGAACGCGAGGACCGGCCTTCTACTTTGTTTCGCTCTCGTTACACGTAATCGGGCCTAATAATGGCTATCAGCGAAATTGCCCTCGGTATTTCAATCCGTGGAATTTGCAGGCGGAATACGAAAATTACGCGGGCGATAAGAAAATCGTCTGCCGCGCGCTCGAAAATTTTCGATCTAAATATACGCCCCACTCTGGCGAGATTTTAAGTAAACAGTGCGCAGTACGGAAATAAAAAGCACTTGCCGCGAGTGTTACAGTTTTATATCTCGAGAGTTCAACACCTGACACGACTCGTATAAGCTACTACAACAAGAGCCTTATAAGAGCGCTCAATTCGCAAGAAAAAAACAAAATAAAATAAAATAAAATAAAATAAGAAACTTGCCTCTTAATGCAAAGTGCTGCTATCACTTGTTGGCGCGCAACAGGAAGTGTGTCTGCATGCCCAATATAATTTCATTAAAAAGCCTCGAAAAGAGCGGACCGACGGGTCGCGCATTCCAGCTTTCGCTCCGGTCAAAAAATCGCGCCGCCGCAGCCGCAGCAATTTCTATTTAAAGTCAACGGCGCGACTATCTCCCGCGGCCGGCTCTAAGTTCGTATTCGTGTTGCGCGAGTGTCCCCCATAAGACCGGTGGCGAGCCCGAGCGTTTCGACATTATCGAGAGCACTCGGCTCGCTCTTCTCCGGCTACCGCTCGGCGCCGCGCTTGTACGGCTCGGCGTTCGCGCGCGCACCCACGCGCCTGCGAGCGAGCGAGAGAGACGGAGCTCGGGCGAAGATTTGCCATCGCAAATGGGGAAACGGGTTCCCCGGCGCCGCTTTACACGGCGCGCATTCTATTAGCCGGGGCAGCCGACGGCGCATGCATGCATGCATCGACCGCTACCACGGCGGCGGCGGCGGCTCTAATATTTATATGCAGAGACGCTGCGTGGCCCGAGGGGCACTTACAGTTGTTGTCGGCGCCGGCCCCAGACGCTGCAGCCTGCCGGGCTACGCGGTGCAGCGCACACGTCCCCCCGAGCGAGTTGCCGGATATCGGGCCTCCGCGCGGTAAACTCCAATTTTCATGCGCTGCAAATGCAACTTCCGCGACACCCCGCAACTGCGCTTACACTAAAGCATTGTTTGGGATATCGAAATTGAAGGGGAGGCATTCGCGTTAACTGTTTCTCGCGTCGAACTTTTCATTTTTGCTTGTTTTCAACCTTGTCGAGGGGGGGAAATATTTTGTGGGATTTCATTGCGCCCGTAATAGGATAAGAGAATTATTTTAATAAAGAGATTTTTGCCTGATTCCACTGATAAGGGCCTTGTGAAATAAATTTATTATGCGTATCATTGAGCTTATCATTTTCATCGAGCAATAAATTTCTATGGGTATGAAAATCTTAATGAATTCTCCTCGGTTTACCATTAATATTCTTTCGAGCTCAAAAATAATCGCTTGCGGCCGGTAAGTACAAGCAAAAATACAACTAATTTTAATTGATGAAGTTACATTAACATTTTTAGTGACGCTAATGGACCGACCGCTTGAAATGCATACTATTTATCGATTTCACCGAATTAGAAAAACTTTTTTAAAAAATTTAATGGACATTTCTTAGTAACGCTTTTATTCTCCACGTGTTTTCCATTAAAATTCAATTTAAAATAAAAATAAAATAAAAATTCTAACATTTCGGCGTCCTCAAACATCTCTTTAACTGTGCTCTTTTACGTTTACCATTAAAGCCCATAAAATCGTTAGAAGCCAATTCCCTTCAGGAGTTCGCGCTCAAAGAAACGCGTTTCTTCCGAGAAAGCTCGTAATCACCAAAAACCTGGGCTACCTCAAGGCGCACTCGTACCAAGAAGACGAGTGCGCCGAATGCGCCTCCGACGCGTCGAATTTTAAGGTGAGGGCAGACGTGTTTACTTAAATGATCGGCAGTTCCCTCAACAATCGGCCTGGCCTACGGCGCAGCAGCAGCAGCAGCCCGGCCGGTTCCGTTAGGTCAGGCTACTTTGATCCGCGACTATCGGACGCGCATATGCCTCTCTAACTAACGATCGGCGCCGATAACGACGTGCGATGCAACGATCTCCGTTCGGCTGTCGGACAGATCAAACGGCGACGAGCGCCCGGCGGTGTGTATACCGTTAGCGCGCGTCGAATCGCCCGCTGTTTTCATTGGATGCGCTCACCGCGTGCACGCCACTGCCGCTGCAGGCGCATCTTATTGTTTATTCCGCTTCGCATTATAGCGCCACGCCAAAACGGACGCCTCCGCGCGCGCGCCTACCGATACTTAGCTTACTTAGATCGACGCGCCGCGAGTCGGCTATGATTTCGGTGTTTACGCGAGATCAATGCCAGCCTCTCGCTCTCTCGGGGAATACGCTCAATGAGTTTTCATGCAAACAGCTGCGGTTAGTAATAGATTTGATCCTTGAACAAAAATGTGTGTTTTCAACCAGAAGCTATTAATTTTGTTGTTTTGTTAATTTCTTGTTTTTTTTTTTTTTTTTTTGTTCGAGTTACTGTGTTTTATAGAATGAAAGCTGATCAGATTCTTGTGTCAAGTAATTAAAGTAAAAGTTACTTCGTGACGTTTTACAATGATATATTGGTCGAATTCTTTATAGTTATACTTTGTAAAATTTTTAATATAAAAGAGAGTTGTTCCATTAAAAAGTTCGATATTTTTTTAATATACTTTAAATAATATTTAAACTAAATACATTTTAATAAATATTTTAACTCAATCAGTATAGCTTCCACAGGATACATATTTATCAAATTAAAATTATTTATTGATTCTATTTGAATAAGGATTTTCAATATTCCAAAACCTTAATTTCTACTATGTTATAAGATACTTTTCAATGTCTTTATATCTATTAACATTCTCTTTTTTTAAAAAAGTAAATTTTAATTCCGGCTATATTTATATTTTAGATTTAAAATACATTATTTATGCAATTATTAAAATGCTCGACTCAAAGCAACAGAATCTACTATTCCGATAAATAACCTTTTTTAGATGTAAGTAGTAATAGCTCGATACGGCAAGACATTATTTTTAGTGCATTCGAGTAGATTCAGAAAATAGTATAAATCACACGAATTTTTCAAATTAATACAAAATACAATAAATTCTTCAAATGCTCGATTGTGTTTTACGCAAATGGATTTATCATACAACTTTATGGTAATCCAGCGTGTTTTTATACCGCGTATGCAAATGGGGTAAAAATGTAGGTGCAATACAGCATCTTAAACAAGACCGAACGAGCACAATTACGTAAGCATTATATTTGAAAAGCGCTTAGCATACCTCGCTTTATTTCCTCTAAATTCTAATTAAAATATAATATCCCGTCCCTTTGTGCTCGGTAATTGGCGCGCATCCGATAATTGAGGCATTTACTTTACGAGCAATTCCCAAGATTATTGTGCATTATACGATGCGCGTAATCGCGTCCAAAAACAAGCTAGGATATAAAGGTGAAGTTGAGAGCGCGCGAAAAAATCCGAGAGAGAGCAGTAAAGCAGATTTTTTATTCGAGCGGCGGTTTCGCTTATTGAATCTACTGTTTCGGCCATCTCGGTATTACGCCGAGAAATTATGCAAATGGTCGCGCGCGAAAGGTAGTCTTCCCCCGGAGCGGCGTAAAAAGCGCGAGACCTCAGAAGGAAGGGGGGATAAGAGTTAAAATTTCGAGGCGCAAAAAAGGAGAGGACGAGGAGGGAGGGAGAGCGAGAGGAGAAGGAGCAACAATCCGCGCGTCCCGGGCGCGCCCAACTCTTAATTAGAGGAGACGCGCGCGGCCGGCAATGGTCGGCGCGAGGGTAACGACGAGGAGGGCATATAAAACCGTGGACTGGCTAACATAAAGGCGAAGCCAATCTCACCTCTCATCTGGCGTGTTCTCGTTGCAATCGCGTCGTCTACTTTATCGCCTCCCTTCGCCGCGACACGACGAGATAGAAGAGCTTACCGGCGCGACTTCGCGAAAATCGTCAAACCTGAACGACACCTTATCTCCTCCTCTTTCTCCCCTCGGGGCTCTCTTCTTGTTGCGCGCACGGAGCGAGCCACGGTGCTTCGGGCTTTGACGATTCTATTTTAATATACCCGCTCAGAAAAATCCATAAAACTGGGAATGCGAGTGAGATGTTCCGAAGCTTATAATACAGTTACTTTCCACTCGCAAATGTGTGCCATTAAATTCCCGCGAAAAAATCCTCAAATCATAATTCAGAATATCCACGATAAAGTTATAGTCGCGTAAATAATGCAGAAATTGCGCTTCACCTATGAAAATGCCTGCGTTATTTTTAAAATAAATTATTTTGCTTTATGATAATCTCGCCTTTTCCTTTATAACATAATCTCGAAGAAATGGTAAACGCGCGAATAAAAACTTTTACCGCCGCATTATTTCTTAATGCATTCTATTTCAACTTTCATCATTAAGTCGTTTCGCGCAAAAGCGTACACGTCGCTTAAATTAACGTTTACAGGCGAACTTTATAATGTTCAATGATCAAACCGCCACTGTTCTTTCCTTTTTCGGAATAACTTGCCTCGCCTTTGACATAATAAAAACAAAGCAAAAATATTTTTAAAATAACTTTGAAGCCGCACGAAAGTAAACGACGGCGCACATTTTAAAAAAGTTTTGCAACTGAATCCAAAAAGCAGTTTTCAGCAGAAATATTAGGTTTTAACATATTTAAAAAGCACAGCTCGCAACTCTCGGGAAAAAACAACATTGCAAAAATTCCGTTCTCGGAACTAGCTTCGTTCATCCGCCAGAAACCCTTTTTACAAACAAACTGCACGGAAGTTCATAGTTTTCCCAAACGGCGGTCCTCCAGAAGCATGCACACCGAGAGCCGTAATGGAACGTCCGTTAAAACAAAAAAAAAAAAAACAAAAAAAAACAAAAAAAAAAGAAGAACAAACTCGCCGAGGCAGATCTAAAATCGGATAAAAGGCAGAAAGGAGCAGAATGCGGCTCGCTATCGGGATCCGCCGGCGCGTCGGCCGATCGGATTGGATTGGTTTCCCGGGGACACGCTCGCGGAGCCAGTCGCCGCCGACACCGTGGGAGTGCCCTGGGTCCGCGCGCGTTGTTCGCGTCGCCGCGCGCTCATGCATGCCTTATCTGCCCGCGCAGGACGCACTCGCGCGCGAATGATCCCGGTGGGTATCGAGAGACGCGCGCGACGGATCCGGCCTCGGGGCCCGGCTTGTTTATTATCAATAGCCGGGAGAGAGGCGCCTGTAACGGCGCGACGGACTCGTGGGTGGATGCGGACGCGATATGTACGAGCGTGACGAGCGCCGATCGTCGCTTTTCGATCGCTTTTTTTCGACTGCCGGTTCTTCACCGAGGCTCGCGCAAGTATACGCCGGCGCTCGGGGCGCGTGTGCAGGCGTCGATCGACTTTGAAAGCCCGAGAGCACGTAGGTGCAGTACAATTAGAAAGTCGTAGGTGTGACCTCATCGCTCGCCACGCGTGCCTTTATGTAAGTTTTCCTGATAAAAATGCGAGAAACGCAGATTCTTTATCCGTTATTCTTTGAGCGACTGCAATGATAAACGAGTACATTACGGGCTGATTATGTAAAGCACTACTCTTTGCTCGAACTTCGACGCGAGCTAGAAGCTCTTTTTCAATACGTGTTTGCATGGCACAAAAGTGCCTCGTTTTGCTCTAGAATTAAAAATTTCTGGTGTTTTGTATCTGTTTAAAAAAAAAAATTCAAATCATGATTTTTTTTCAGCGTTTTATAAATTACTCAGAAGAATCTGAGAAAAAACTGTAATTGTTAATTTAAATGCGATATTGAATTTGTATGACAGAGAATATTAAAAAAAAAAAAATTAATTTGATTCTTTGAATGATTTAGAAAATCATTTGACACCGAGATTTGCACAAAAAAATTCTGTAGGTATAGTTTACACGATACACAAGTTTTCTCATATAATTATAATAATGCTAATGTTGCAAACACGTAATTTACTAGAATAACAAATACGTTTTGCTTTTAATCAATTATTACACAACTTGAATAATTTTTTTTTTGTCTATAAAATAAACTATTTGCATAAACAGAATTTTCAATTTACTTCTTAAAAATAGCAAATGGATTTAATCTTAGACTCAATTTACAATTAGCTGATCAGTAAAGCATGACTATCTAAAAAATAATCCTTGCATAAAAGAAAAATAATAAAGGTATGGCAGTGAGGTCAATCAAGCATCCGAATGAAAAGTTAAATGGACAGAAAAACACTGCAGCTTGATCACAGTGCAGTCTGATTGCAAGCACACCTGCGTGAGTGGACGAGTACAGTAAGTTTACAGGTATAATACGCGGATGTCGAAGAAGGCGAAGGGAAAGGGGGAAAGGGGATAGGTCGAGATGGGCAAAAGGCCAGAGAGAGAGGAGAGAAAGAGGTAGAGAGGTAGAGGGAGCAAAGTGCAACGAAAAACGCGGGCTAAACTACGCGAACTCGCGGTGGCGGCGGCGTCGGCGGGTATATAAGTCGCTATTATCGGGCTATGCGCTGAGAGCCCTCCGCTTTCATCCGCTAATGGGCAGCTCTAACTCCGCCCGTCTGCCTCCTTTACTGCGTCATTAATACAAGTTGCACATGTCGAGAGGCCCCGAAGCCCGAGCGCCGGTGCGCTACAATAATTTACATGAATGGAATTGAAAATTTTCTACTACGCCGAGGAGAAAAAGACACACGCGAAAAAGCGCCGGCGAGCGTTTCGATGAGCGAGAGAGAGAGAGAGAAGGAGAGAGCCACAGGGGAAGAACGAACGGCAGCGCGATATGCCTGCTTATAGCGAGAAATAGAGAGGAAGGGAATGAGGGAGTGAGAGGGAGCGATGGTGCGCCTGCGCTCGCGTCGAAGACTCTTGCGGCATTTTGCGTCAGTAATTATATGAAAAAGATGGCACATCAGCTCGCTCGGCTCCTCTCCCTTCTGCCCGAAAGCTTCCAGTAAGCACACTTCCTCGGACCTTTCAGCGAGCGCGTGGCGGAAAGCTAACGCGCTTCCTCTTCCCTCCTCTTTTTTTTTTTCTCTCCTACCCCTTGTCCGTCCGCCCACCTCGTACGTATTTACCGCACAGTGGAGGAGGTACTTTTTTCTCCCATCTCCTTTTTATGTTTTAATTTGTGCGGGTACCATCGGTGTCCGGCCGACTGGAGGATTCACCTACGCGCGAGCTCAAAGGGAACGCGGCCTGTCACAAATTACTCCCTTTGCTGCATCGTAATGAGATTTACAATTACGCAAATAATTATGTTGTTGGGCAACATTTTCGGACTCCTTTCTATCATTACGTAGTGATAGATGTAAACAAAATACCGAGCTTTCCAGAATTATCTAAACTTTTTTTTATATAATATGTAGGTTAATTATAACTAATTACCTGAATAGATTTGTCATTTATAATAAGACGATTTGACTTTCTTCGATGAGTATCGCGATAATAAATTCGAAAAGAAAGTGTAATTCTAACGAAGTCCGGACATTCAAGGCAATGATTGTTTATCTAATTTATGTTTAGAAATAAGTGAGTACTGTACGTTACTCTAATACGCGACAGCTGCATATCCACGAAGTCATTAGCCATTTGTCAAGCGTTGTAGACAACTTGTTAAGTTCTCGTTCTTTCAGTTAATTTCCTTCTTATTTTCCTGGCTACCGTCGCGCACAAAATAAAAAGCACCGCTGCGAAATTGCTACTGGCTTAAAAAAAAAAAAAAAGAAACAGAAAATTTTTCACAAAAATGCAAAATGATTTTTATCAACGAAGCTTAATGTTTCTTTACGCGCAAAAAAATGTAAACATGTACCTAAATTTGTACATCGTCATCTCCTAGGTGTTCCAAGTTTTTCTGAGGGATAAATCTGGAATAAAATTATTTGACGTCGCGCGAGACTTTAATCGTAAATCAAGGCGATCGTTCGAGGCGCAGCTGAAAATTTATTCATAAAAGAAAAGCGACGAGGCAAAATTCAAAAGGCAACCGGTACCAGCAAGGAGGCAAACAAAGGCGGGGAGAAACGAAGAATCGACGAAATGAGTCAGGAAAGAGGGGGAGGGGCAGAGGCAAACGTACGCGCTCGCTCGCACGCCTTATTATGCGCGACGCCGGCGCGCGAGTTTAAAGCAAATAATGTCGTCGTAAACCAATCAGCCACCGGCTCTCCGTCTCTTTCTCTCTCTTTCTCTCTCTCTCTTTCTCTCTGCGGAGGTATACACATCCCGCCTACACGCGGGGCGCCCCCACGAGGCCTCGCGTGCTGCGGCGAAAGACTAATGGCCAAGCGGGGCCCGACGAGACGGCCGGATTCGCCAGTCCGGGCCTTCCTTTGCTTCTTACGCGACGTCCCCCCGCCGCGCCGACGGAAATCCTAGTCGCTAAGCTCGGCCTCTGGACGACCTTTACGCTCGGGTCAGCTCGTGCACTCGCGACGCACGCCGGCGATTTTTTCCGGCACCCGCGACGCCGAGGTTTCCTTTTTCTTTTTTTTTTCTTTTTTGACCTGCGCGCGGGAAGAGCTACGGTCGGCACAATACTGTGGGTAGGAAAAATCGCCACGTGACCGGTTCTAGCGGGCCGATCGATTACGCGCGCGCAGTCTCGGATCGAGCTTGAGCGCGAACTCGAGAGCTTTACTCCTTTGCATTTCACCCGCTTTAATTTACCGCGGAGAGTGCAGTGTCTGCTTTGAGAGTCGATACTACTTGCTAATCACGGGTAGAGGTATTTTGTTTCACTGCACCGTTTTAGTTTAATGCCCGTTAAGGCAAATAATTTTTGCGAATAGAGTTCTCAGGAACCTGGAACATTGTATGCCTGACCGAGGAGTTATTTATTTCGTGTAATAGCAAATCACTTTTAAGGTATATAAGAAATTATCTAATCATTTTCTAATGAATTTTTAATCTTAATTAAGAAGTCACTAAATTATTGTTATTATATCAGAAGTAACTCATAATCATCGGTTAACATTAGTCTAATGTTTATATGTGCAATTAGATTTTCGCGTACTTTTTATTGAAATTTTAAAAAACCACTCTGTTTGATAAGGTGCTAAACCCAATTCTAGTATATTTCAGTGATATTTCTAACTTTAAAAATAATTTAAGAGTAATTCAAGTTTTGCAGAATAATTGTAAGATAAAAAAAGATAAATTATGATTACAGATATAATAAAAGATAAATCGCATGATTATAATAATTTTATAACCGTAAGATCCATGAAGAAACAAAGCTACGTATAATATTTAATATTAAAATATTTAATATAACACCTTTTACGCACAATAAAAAGTAACAACTTAATTACCTTTTCTCACTTTACCTAATTTATCGTCGTTCGAAATACGATATTAAAATAATGTGGCAATCTCAAAAACATTAAATTGTCCAAAGATTAATAAGACATCCCCTCGAAGGACGAGCAGAGAATTTGTCGAGTTTATAAAGAGAAAAGCACAAGGAGGTAATAAATTACATTGAGTGTCACCTCGCCAACTGTCCCGTGAGTTTTGTCGCCATCATAACTACACAATTCGTATTCAGTGCCGAGTCCATAGGGTAAGGGTACGGTCGAAAGTATAAAACACCTTGGAGAAGAGTCATTCCCACGCGAGCGCGAAAAAAGACCCGCGCGGCATCTCTTCCCCCAGACCCCTTTCTCTACGAGCTGCGAGAAGGGCCCCGGCAGCACATCAACGCACCGGAGAACAGTATAGTGGCGCGATAGTCCTCGTCGTCGGCGGATAGCAGCACTCCGCGGGCCTCGGCACCACCGCGGCACGATCGTTAAGGACTCGATAGCGCGAGTCACAATTCAGAAGCATAAAATTATATGGTGTTATTATTCGCCCGGGGAATTAATGAAACGCACGCGCGAGCGAGCACACGGGGAGAGAATATAATTCCACATTCTTTCGGGACGAGGCCGCGCGCGGCCAGAGAGAGAGCGAGAGAGAAAGGGCGAGGGAGCTCGCGGGAGGGAGAGAGATATCACGGCGAGCCGGGCGAACACGCGAGACGTCGTAAAATCCGCGTTTCACGAGGCTCTTTAAACAAATGCCCCGGCAATCCGTGGGCCCCGAGCGCCGAGTTTTTCCGCGGAGGAGCGCGCCTCGCTCCTTTTACAGTGCAATAATGTGCCTGCTCGCGCGGAGTCGATTTTCCACTCGAGCGAAGCTACGCGGCGCGTCAGCGCGTTATGCTCTCTTTCGCTTTTCGCCTCCACTATATAAAACTAGTCGATCACCGCGAATTTTATTTCAACCGGATACCGGCCGCTCTCAACTTTTTTACCAGCGGCGCGGCGCGCGCGCGGACCCTTCTCGTCGTTTTTTTCTTCATCTCTCGCTCTCGCGCACGCCGCGGGAAGCGTTCGTCTTCGTTTTGTTTGCGATATGCCTGATTTTTAATTAGCTCGCCGCGCTAACGACTTCTTCGGCATTGCGCTTAAAAATTCTTCGCGGATTTTATAGAACTAACTTTAGCTTAATGATTTCTTGATGAAATCAGTATTCTTGCGGATGGGATCTTGCGGAGTTAAATTTTACGGCTTTGTAAAGACCGAGAAACTGGATTAATACCTCGAAAAAAAAAGAGTAACTTTCGCTGAGATTACTTCGATAATCAAGATAATTTATCAATTTATCTATAGACGTAAATATTCCATGTTCGAACAAACGTTACTGCTTCATTGAAGAAAAAAAGACAGAAAATGTTCGAGAACCAATGTAAAATGAAGAAAAAAAGATATTTAATAATCACAAGTACAATAAGACCTGCCGGTGCAGCTCGGAGTTTTCCACTCATGAGAACAACTTACAAAGCATCCCTTTCAAACTCTGCCAATCACGCGGCCTTCAAAGAGCTCCGCCCATCGGCCGACAAAAAAAAAAAAGCAAGCGGAAAAAAAGCCGCGCGCGCGCACGGCCAAGGAAGAAAAAGCCCGCATGAAAACTCGGAGGGCAAAAAATGGACGAAACAGCGGGCGCATAGCAGCACCGGTAAATAAGCATTCCCGCTTTGGGCAGCTTGCGCTCACCCGCACACAGGCGCAGGCTCTGCTGGCCGCGACATCGCCGGCGGTGCCTTGCGTCGGCTCTGTACCATACGTCAACGTCCATTGCGCCTCCGAGCCCGAGCTCTCTTTTAATGTTTTCGACTCCGGCGCACTCTTTATATCCCACCTTGCGGCTAATTAGCGAGAGCCCGGATGCCGGACACTCGTCCAGTTCTCCAGCGGCGCGCTTATACACACACTTCGGGGGCTCCCTTTGAGACCGCGACTATATATACCCTTCCCGCTTCTGTCCTTTCTCGCTTGTCGCCGCGGGACCGGCCGAGTTGTAACGCCCGGATTTTTCTCTCCCTTTCATTATCTCCGCCCCTCTTTCATCCTCGCGAAATCCCTTTTCCTTGTTTCCTCGCGTCCTGCGCCATCGTCTCTCGCTCTTTTTACCATACACGTGCGGCGCACATTGAAAAAGTTTGTAAATAGATTTTTATTCCCTTTTCGCAGGGCGCGCGCGCGCGCGCGCTTTTAAGCCCCCCGGCCTTCCTTGTGTGCAAGCTCTCGCGCCCGATTTTCCTTCCTCGCTTTCTCTCTCGCTCTCTATATATCCCCTTTTATTGCGCGCGGGCTCGCTTTTGCGCTTTCGGCGCGCTTCGCTTTTCTTTTTCTTCTCCCTTTCTCTCTGCACTTTATTTCGACGCGCGCAACGAGTCCTCCCTTTCAAGTCGTCCCCTTCAATTGAACACCGTCGGCTGCAAGCACCCCCTAATTTTATATCGCATCTCGCGCGTCCGTCAAGTAATATTCGCGATATCCCGCAATTATGTACGCCGAATGTCACTACTATGTGGGCTCGCTCCTCCGCGCCAAAGCGGCGGCCGCACGCCTCGCGGATTCGCAAAGAATCGAGTGCATAATAAGCAGGGGCATTCAGCAGGCTCTCGTAAGCCATGGGATTTCTATCTCTCCTGCTGCTCTCTTTTTTTCTCCTTTTGGCATTCTTCGCGGGTCCGACATCCTGCCGTTGATTTCAATTCAGCGCGAAGTGACGTCAAACACTCATAGAATGTACTTTGCGCGAGAAAGCGGGCTTTGACTTTCTTCCGGATTTTTTTTTTAAAGCGCCGTACTCGCGAGACCTGATTAATTTGTCTTTTTCAGCCGGCGCGCGCGCTGCATTATATTTATGAAAATTCTCGCACACGGGAATTCGCTAATGATGTCGATGCAGTTTGTTTAGTCTGAATGAATTTCGACGAGAGCCGCACTCCGCGCAGGAATGAAGGTATTCACGTATTAAGGAGGTTTCGACATTCTGGTTTAAACAACTCCGCCACGGCGACGCAAAAAAACAAAAATAAATAAATAAACAGAAGTTTTGGGTTCAATTTTTTTGCAATTAACAGCAGAGAGTGTCGTGATTAAAGGCGTTTATTAAAAATTTGATTTATTTCAGGACGATGTATTCCGTGCGGGATTTTTTTGTCGGCGCGCCGCTCGGATTTTTTAGCTGCTTTTTATGCTCTAATTGAACAACTCGTTTCTACTGGTTATCGCGTGTTTGATTTATGGCCGGAGTCGCGTTAAGGATAGCGTATTACTATCTATTAATCTTGGAGATGGTAGTTAATATAGGAGCCAGATATCACGGAAATCGTTTACCTGGTAATGTTAATCGGCGACTATCGGCCCACGCTTCTTCGACGACGGAAGCTTAAAGGCCACGATTGGAAACCGAAGAAAATGAACATGGGAAATTCGAAAGTGAACGACACGACTGGTTACAGAATTAACCGGCATTCTTGTCTCTGGAGCAAGATGAATGGACAAAAATATTACAAGGCAGGTGTTTTATTACAACGAGATCAGATCAAGTTATAGCCAATCGGCAGGTAATGCAATAAGTCAAGTAGTTTCAGTAGTTTCTACTTAATCGTTTGTTTCATTTTTCAATGAATTTTAATCAACTTCCAGAATTTATATATTCAATAAAAAAGCTAAAAAATGCGTATAATATAAAGGCATGCACACTGTTATTAGTAATCAATCACGATAAATATCAGGAATAAATTCATAATTTGACGTTGACTTTTCGCAAAACCAGTCAAATACTGATATAAACTTCTTTTTTGATTAATGTAAAATTTTATTACAGGTAAGTTGTAATACGCTTTTTTGATACCGTTACAAAGTTAGAAAAGAAAAATTAAAAAAAAAAAAAACAATTTCTCAAAAAATTGGAAAAAAGAACTGTACCATCCTGTCTAATATGCTCCAGCTCTAAATAGCCATCAACAAAAAAGTAATACGAGGCGGTAGCGAGAAAAGTTAAGCAGCTCCTAAGCCGCGAAAGTAATCTCCTCCTTAACAAGTTGGCCCAACGAGATGGAATAAGACGAAGGAGAGCCTGGAGAAATCGACAGCGCGCTTGTATATAAGTATATATAGTCGAGCTCTCGAGAGTCGATCAGTGGGTGAATTTAGAAAAAGGGCTAGTCGGCGGAAGTTTCATTAGGAAATGGATGAAAACAGTGGGATATATACGCGAATTGGAAAGGAGGCGCACCGCGGAAGCGACGAGGAAAGAGAAGCGAGAGCACTGGTACCCGCGCGAGCGAGCGAGAGAGAGAGAGAGGAGGAGCTTTGAAGCTCGCGATGACTCGAACTGATAATCCATTAGGATCCGTCTACTTAGAGTATAACATCTATTCGAATGCAAATCAATAGGGAATGGGGAAGGACGGTAGCCAGTAATTGGTCCGGCTTTATTGGAGCCTCTCTTAGTGTCTCAAAGAGCATCTCGTTTGGTCATCTTCTCCATCTGGGCACACGCTCTCTGTCGAGAGCTCGTTTGCCCTGCCTCCGTCTCTCTCGCTCCTCCGTCGCCCCGGCGTTTCTTGTCTCTCTTTGCTCATTTCCCCCCTTTCTCTCTCTTTCCCTCTTTCTCCGGGCTCGCTCGCACACCCGGTCGCGACCAGCAGTTTCCGCGGCCGCGCTCTCGCTGTCTTTCTCCCGACATCACAAAGTCGAGTCGAGTTTTACCGTAAATTAACGAGGTCTGGCCGACGGACGGACGACCGTCGGCGCACCCACGCCGGGCAAAGGCATCGACAGAGAAATTAGAAAATGAGCGCGGGAGGAAAAATGTGCTCCTTCCCCTTTTTACGAGCGAGCGCGCGCAAACGACCCTTTCTAAAAATAATGTCGCCTTATAAATAGCGTTCGCCAAGCCGCAGCTGCAGGTGCGCGGTAAGCGCGCTGCGCGAATTGGATTATTAAAATATTTGCCTAGCCGAAAGGCGTAGATTTAAAGCGAATATACAGAAGGGGTTAAAAATGTATGTAATAGGATTTTTGTGCTACGTGTGGTCGGATAACAAGTTTTTCAATAAAATTTACGAGGAAAAATCATGTAATCTCGGACAATATATGTAAAATGGTCGAAAAATTATACGAAAATTATTCAGCAAAATGTGATATTAGTGGCTTTCATTGTTTTGCATGATACTTTAAAAATACTTAAGTGTCGTACAGATACAGTGATCGTCTACCTACAAATTTTGATTTTTTAATACTTAGTGTGCAGTATTGTGAAACTGATTATTCCTGTCAATAAAATGCTGCACGTTACTCGACGAATCAACTCTTTCTTTGGAATTTTACGTGTGAAATCCGAGAAGCTTCAGATCCTTTTCTATCTCACCGAATATAAAATATTCATTTTAATGAACTAATTCTATTACATGTGTCCGCCAAGATCTTTAATTTAAAAAAACAGAAAAGTGAAATTCAATACACATTCAAGCCACGTTTCCATTATCTCTTCAAATCCCAGTTCGCAGTGCAAAAACTATATTACCTAATTACGTAATTAAAAAAAAAAAGAAAAAACAAGAACATACACATAATCGAAATAAGCTGCCTCGTTATTCCCATCTCGTCATCTCCTCCGCTTCGTCCCCCGGTAATTACAATAATCTCAATGTTTAGTTTTCATCAGCGCGTACAACGACTGGCGCGCGAGCGACATCAAAGAAGCGAGAGCGCGGGCCCGAGCGAGTCGCACAAGCCGTAAACGTGTTCAACAATTTCAACTGGCAGCCCGCAGAATCAATAAGGGGATGGAGTATCGGAGGCAATATTACACACACAGACACCGCGCAGCGGAAAGCGGCAGACGTACAGAGACAGACAAGCGCCGCTCGCTCCGCGGGCAAAGAAAAAAAGGGGGCGCCGAGGCGCGCGGGGGAGGCTGCGAGAAGAAAAAAAGTTGGCCGCGCCGAGTCTAGACGGTATCTGCGCAATAATAAAAATCCGCGAGTGTGCGTGAGCGCGAAGGACGCGCGCGGGCTCGCTCTCATTCGGTAATGGCTTGTAAGAGGAAACGGGCTGAGATTTATTGGCCGACCGCGCGGGGCGGTGTACTGCAGACGCGAGCCGAGTCGACGGACGCCCCCAGCGCACAATAGAGCGCCGGCGTGCACGCGGCCTATGCGCTGTGTACTTCTTTTCCTCGGGGCCGGGTGATTAACGATCGCGCGCACTTGACTTCCGATCCGACTTGCCGAAGCGTCGACCGAATGCCAAACGCGCGATCGTGGTATATAAGTCGGGGAAAATCGATGGGAGAGGTTGTATGATGACAGGGATGTATAGTGGATGATGACTGTTGGTTGATCGTTACGCACTGAAAAAATAATGGGGGAAAGTTTACAATAAATTTTGTAAGATGGGGATTGACTTGACAAGACAAGAAAATTACTAGGGACTTTGGAATAATTGCTATACATTTTTTTGACTTGCTAAGTCTTTCCCCATCTTACAAAATTTATTGGAAACCTTCCCCTATTATTTTTTTTTCAGTGCGTACAATTTTAAATAATACACAATTATTTGAACCGTAAGTGTATTTAATATTTATTTTATTTTAGTTGTAGGATAAAGTGTTCGCATGCATTGCTTATGAAATCTAGAATTAGAATGATTTTCGATCGTAATTATAATAATGTTGACGAAGTTCAGTCCAGTAGTGAAAATCTTCAAGAGAACAGCAATAAGTGAATCCTTCATATGTGTCTGCAAATTCAATGTGAGACTGGTGGCAATTTATTATATTGTTGCATTTGACATAATCTTTTGGAGGTAAATCAAGGTATATTAGTTTATTTTCCGAGGTACTGTATATCTCCGTTTGCGTTAAGTTTATATGTGGATCGTTGACGGTTACAAATACAATGCCTCGACGATTATCTTTAGTTGATTCGTCAAATGCTAATTTAAATAAAAGTTTTGGGGCGATAATGTCACCAGGCGCGTATTTATTACCTATATTTATCACGCTGTTGTCAATGACTAAATCGTCTATAGTTCCTGCGTAAACCTGAAAATCAGATTTAGTGTCCTCTGCCAATTCTCTGATAATTCTACCTACTCTTCCCCAATTTCCGTCGTTGATACTTTTCCATACGGGCACTATGTTTTCTAAAAATAGCGTGCATTTCTGTTCAGTAATGTAATATAGGTCTTGTGCAGATATTAATTGTCCTTTCACAAAATAATTATCATCTATAACCAAATAATAAATTACTTAACTTCAAATTGAAACTTTTAATTAAAAAAAATATAATGTGATTATCAAAATATCATACCTGCAAGATATCGCTTTTTTAATATTTCCTGTTCGATTAATTTGTGAAGCTCTAACTGCTGATACTTTTTGCTGTATACCAATGTGTCATTTACATTTTTTTCTTCGAATAGTAAGCCTTGATAATTGTAATTTAAATCTTTAGGTCGTACATCTGAATCATCTGAGCTCGAATGCACAACGAATTTAATTTTAGCTGATGCAAGTATTCTATTATTATTAAATACGTTTAAAAATATTTTCATTGTTGGTAAAAAATCTAAGAGATCCAGTTGATAACCTATTTGATAGTGCCTGTCAAATTTCTTCATTATTGGATGAATTTCTTTTGAACACGTTAAAGTTGGAGATACGTCGCCAAAATCCGTATATTCATCAGACACTAAACCCGTCATATCGTTGTACACAAAGTGCACTGAACTAGTACGATCTAGACCTCGGAAATGATGAATTCTTCCTGTTTCTGCATTGATTAAATAAGATCCTGGACAAACAACGCGTGCTACGCGTCCAAATTCTTTGTTTATAAAAAAACAAGAACCGTGCACAGGATAGAGATAACTCAAAGTATGAATTGCAATCAATTCACTGAATTTCGCGTTCATTACAACATTGGGCGTCACTAAAAGCGGCGACCTTAACGTATTTAAACGGACATGATTTTGAAGATTACACACGTATTTGCACATAACTTTCGTAGTGAAACCTAAAAAAATAAAGAAAAAAGCATGTCACAGCAGAGTGTTTCTTTATTGATTACAACATTAAATTTTTCTTAGATAATATAAGAACTAGCTAGATATCTTGTAAAGTTTAATCTCGTTACTTACCTCCACAAAGAAGAAATAGGACTGCAGTCAAAATAATTCTGCGAAACAATGCCATGATCACTATTGTACTGAAAAAACACTAATTGGAGTATTCTAATAGACTACTGATTAATAGAATTCCTTGGGCTTTATATAGAGCATTTGCAGCTTCTATCGCACGACCATGCAGATAATTAACAGATAATGTAATTTCCAGGAAAGAAATATAAATTATTTGCAGAATATTATCTAACATTGACATGTTTTAAAAGACATAATAATAACTAATTTTTTAATTATGACGCTTTTATTTGTTTTAAAACGAATAGTAAATTTAAAATTAAAAATATTAAATACTCAAATTATAAAATTATACGGATTTTTGTCATAAACGTTATTTTTAAATGTTTTTAAATGCAAATGAAAAGTATTGAAGAATATGTAAATGCTGCAATATCAAAATAATGATTTTCAGAAGTTCTTGCAAAGATTATATTTTAAAATAGATTTTCATTGGTTTTCCCTAAAAAATAAACAATAGCTATTTTTAATGAATTGATATAAAACTAGGAATTTATTCATCACCAAAAAAAACGGCAAAGGTAATATTCAATTTAATTAAATTTCATTTAGCAAAATTCCCAGTGTTTAATATTTGATCAGCTGGTTTTCTAATTATGATCTAGCTTGCTAATGATTTGGATCTAACTGTAAATACTCGTTCCCGAAGAATCTAGAAACAGTCTATTCTTATTAATATCTAGCAACAAATTAATTTATGCATAAATAGCTACAAACACTAAGGAGAAAATAGGTTAACTCTAAAGTGGAATAGAAATAATTATTCGCACATAGAAATAGAAAAGTATGCGTAAAGAAATAAAAAAATAATAAAACCGAAATTAAAAAATAATAAAATTGTGCCACATTAAGAAACTCGAATTATCAATTAGAAAATATTGTCAAAATATTTTGATTTGTACTCTATAATATTAGAACGTTCTCTCCTAGTTGCGAGTCAGATAGCAAAATAATGCCACTTGAAAACAAGAGAGAGAGCAGAAAGAGAAAGAGAGAGAGAGAGAACAGCGAAAAGAAAAATAATAAAGGTTGCATTCATTGAGAAGCGATCGCTTCAAAATCATTCGAAGTCAATACCTTGCACGCGCAATCGTTCATCGCGAACGAGCCGTTGAAACATGCCTCTACGTGCGGCTCCGAGGCGATCGCGTACTCCCTCAGCCGCCCGCGGACAGGAATCGCTTTAAAAGCCCGATGTTCCGAGTTACGGCGAAAAGAAGGACGATTTCGCCTCGGCGATGATTGCCCCCTTGCGCTCGACTCGCCCCACCGACGGGCTGCAATATAATGTCATTGGATTTGCCTCGTTACGACAGCATAACGGATCCGTCCACACTTCTCGAGGCGGGATTGAGCAGTGATCCGAGCCGCGCAATAAAACGTGCTCGGCGCGCGCTTCGCTGCGAAACCAGACCGCATATCACGATGCGCGCCGTGACGATTCGATAACTCGCTGGGTCGAGTGGCCGAGGCTGCGGCCCGCACTCTTATGGCATCTTCGATTTGCGGCTGGGGCTCGATTGCTTTTTGCCATTTTCTTTTTTATCGAGAATCAGTATTCGGACTGTTGTGAGTGCATTGTAATCGTTATACTGCAATAAAAGGAAATGCATTAGCATAGAAGATATTAGCTTGAATAAAGCAAAAAAAAAAACATTGTTCTTTTATTATATTTCTATAAAAACATTTTCTGACAATTTAAATTTTGTTTTTAAAAAACAGCCGTAAATACTTTTTAGTATGTCTATAGTTGGTTAAGGCATTTAAATATACTCTCTTTAAGCGAAACGAAGTAAAACTTTTTAGAGAAAGATACGTCGATTTTTGTTTCCACCGAAATAATGCAGTGATCATAAATTAAAAAGGAAATCACCCTTTATAATGATTAACATAAACAAAGTTTGTAATTGCTGCACTGTGCAATTGAACAAGTCCGAGCGACTACAATGCGCGTTTCGTAAAGGATAAATAGGCAAAGAAAAGGGATAAATTTGTAAAATTCCTCATTTCATTAAAAGCTCGAGGAGTCCTTAAGATATCCAGGAGCTGATAAAGATGTTATTAGCGTGTCTCGAAATGTCTCGGCGACTGTAAAGAAAACGTTATATTTTAGTGCTCAGGATTCGACGTTAAAATCGTCGGCGCAACGAGCGCCGAGGCCGACGCGCAACAAAACGCCGAAGAAGTCTATTTCATAACGTCATCGCGCGATACCGAGGCCCCTCTTCCTCTCGGCTAATCAGCGGCTGCGAGCGCCTCGCCGCCCGGCAGCAGGAGCAAAAAGCTCGCGATAAAGCGTAAAAAATACAGCGGTGCGGCTCCGCCGAGGTGAACGGCATAATGGCCGAAAGACATCCGAGTTAATTGGTCGGCGAGAGGAAGACAAACACGCGCCGTGTCCCCTTCGTCCAGCGTGTCGCTTGTATATACCTCGAGGAGAGGAGAGAAATCCGCGGCGGATGCTGCAGTTCGCGCGGCTCCCCTCCGCTCGCCTCGCTCGCGACGACGACGAGCCCGAGGCTCGCGCGCGGAACCTTTAACGGTCGGCCGAGCGTCCCGCGGCCCTTATACGCCGAGCCCGTGTTCCCTGCCGGCCGTGACTAGCCTGGGGATTTCGCCGTCGAACGAGCGACCTGGCGCCAACTGGATGATGTCGCGCGCCCCGCAGAAAAGCCCGGCTACACGAAACAGCCAGCGAGCGAGCTCCCCTCCCGCGCGGCGAGGATGCCTTAGATTCCGCCCGGCTAATTAACTCAATGTTATGCTAAATCCCGCTAAATTTAACTCAGCAGCCGCGAGCGCGCTGACCGGGAGCGCGAGGGCCCCCAAAGCCATTAATTACACGGGGAGAGCCGGGGGGAACGCGGAGTGCAAGACCTAGGGGGGGGAGGCCGCCTCTGCCCCCGGACGGGGCACACTCTCTCTTTTTCTCACCAGCTCCGGGGAACAAAGGGCCCGGTGACAAAAATGCAAATTGACTTTGGGACCCATACGTAATTTAGACGTTTTACTTTCTGTGCGATATTCTTCAGACTATGGGCTACTTCTTTTTATTGCTGATTTACTTTTTTTAGCGACTTTTACAATTATTTTGTAAAAACTATTTTTAATTATTCAAACGATTGTTCTGAGTGAAATGATTATTAAATGAAATTATTTTTTATGAATTGAATAAGGAATATGATATGTTTGATAAAAAATTGTGAATTTTTCACTATGATTCAATATTTATCTGTGTTATTTTATAAATCACATATTGCAGCACTTTGCTGAAAATAAGCTGACACATTTCCGTGTGATATTTCTAAATTTAATTTATTTTATGTTAATATTTTACTATTTTACTTGGATAACTGTTGTTACACTTACACTGAAAAAAATTAGCAATTTTAAGAAAATATTTCTTTAAATCAACAATAAATATTTATTTGAAAATACAAAATAAATTGGCTATTTACTTAAAAAAAAAAAATGCTTAGTAGATTCAGTGATGATTTATTTGACAAATCTTTAAAGAAATTTTTTGTTAAATTACTCTATTTTTGCATTAGTGTTATAAATAAAACTACTAAACGATTTATTCTCGTAAGTCAATTAAATCATTAAATAAGCTATAAAAATCTTATAAATTGTTAGATTAAAAAGAATAAATGAAATTTTTCATAATGTTTTACTGAAATATAAACTACTCTTTAGAGTTAAATATAAATCTATTAATAATCCCTTTAAAAGTAAAGTATGCCAAGCAAAAAAAAAAGTGTAACATAATCAGGAAATCGAGCCTGTAATGCGCAATTAAAGCGAATGACAAATTTTTGCTAGACCTTGAGTAATAACGCGACCTCATAGGCAGACCAAACTCGCGCCGTGTGTAACGTCTCACTTGGGTAAGCTAGCGATCTGAATTAGTAATTATTATAGCCCCGGCATAGGAAATGTGCAGCCAGTCGTCTCGTTAAGCCAGCCGGCGTCTCCCGCTCGGGGCGATCCTCGGCAAGACGGGCGCCTTCATATGCGGAAGATATTGCGGGGAGAGTAGCGGGCAAAGCTCGCCCCGTAAGGCGAGTGCCCGAGAGCCGCGGCGCGCGGCTATGCGTTTATGCATGTCCTCCGTCGTTGATTTTCATTCGAAACGAACGATTCGCGAAGGCAGAAAAAAGGAGGACGTTCATTTGACTCCGGGAACTTGTTCCCCGCTCGTATATAAGCGGGGTATGCGCATCCGACGAGGGAAATGTTATAAATATGGAACGGTCGGGGGCTCGCTTCAAAGCTCGACTTGTTAGCCGTGATTAGGGAAATGGAAAAAAAGTCTCCTCGTTCCGGATCTCCCGTCCTTTCGTACGGATAAAACCGAGCGCGGCGCCGACGCACACCGAGGGCCGGGCATGCATCGCGCGCAAATTATATCCGTAGATTATCTTGTATACGAGGAGACGTCCCGATATTTAAGAGCCAGTTGAGATTATCACTCGGTTAGTTGCACCCAATGTCGGCTAAATTTTATCAATCCCCCCTTTTGCGGATAATGCTTATATAATATATATACATTTCCTGCAAATAATGAATTCAGCTACGGCTACTGGAACGAGAAAAGGGATCTCGGCGACGAGCGGCAGTCGTTCGCCGGACACAGCAATTAAGCGCGCTTTTTTATCCGCGGCCAAGATTTATTGGATCTATCTATTTCGAGTCGTCGTCGCATGCTGCGATGAAATTGGCGAGTCGAATTTTATTTTCGTTCAATTGGTTTTTGATAAGTTTTCAACAAGATACGAACCGACTTTCGAGGAGTTACTTCAATTATAAATGATATTTAAGCGGCGTATAATGTTAAATTGCTTCATTACACGGTCAGGAATGTAAATGGACATTGGCTATTAACGAGATTTTTTTATCCAGTAGCTAAATACTTTACCAAGGAAACTAATAGTACTGCATAAACTATTAATGTGAAATCTATTTCTCGTATGCATTTTAGAATATCGCATTCAACGTATTAATGATTTATTATATTTATTCAACAACCGCATATATTATTTCAATAAATTCATCTTCAATTTTTGCTCTCAACGTTTTTAATCGATTTGAATAATGCAATAAAATAAAAAAATCATAGTGAAGATTTATTTATGAGCAAGAATAATGTTTACAAGTGAACTGAGAAAATTTACGATGAAGCTTATGCCAAAAACATTTTAGAGAATCGTTCTTAATCTAAGACACTTTTAAAATATAAAGATTACAACTTTTTATAATACAATTAAAATTTTTCAATAATTTTTATCAGAATCTTGAGCACTTATACTCAGTAGTAGAAAGTTTGATTCGAAAAGCTTCGTAATCTTTACAGAAAAAGCTCAATAGAAATCGCGGAACTTTTTATATAAAAATCTCTACTATAGCCAACCATTTAAGCTTCAGATATAGAAATCGCAATGAAGTTTCCCGTAAAAGCTTTTTATCGAAATTTTTCCTACGAACTTAGTCGTAAATTTTATACAAGTAGTTTCTCCGAGTGTAACAATTCCGAAATAGCAATGTCGTCTAAAAATAATGTTTAGTACACATTCGAGACTTTATACATCGTCTAAAATTAAAATACCGGGAGAGAACCGCGCAAAAAGTGGAATAAAACGCAGCAAGGCACTATAGGCATATAAACCTCGTCGTTAAAAAGACTGTTGCCCCGCGACATCGCGCACGCGTGTCATTTGCACGTGCACTCGCCTGGGCTGTAAAGTACGAGGAACGCGGGGTGTTTACCCGGGAAAAACCCGGAGAAGTTGGCTCGTCGCGCGTTATAACCGAATATCGCGCAGGCGCAGTGGCGCCGAAAGCGCTCCGCGCGCATAACTAATGCCTTGTCTAGGCCTCCCCGGTCAACGTGTTAATTATACTTATCCGGACACCGGAGATATTATCCGCGAGGCGAGCGCGAGCGAGGGCGAGAGAAAAAGAATTTAATTCAGCGGGCTCGCGGAGCATAAGTCACGCGCGTTTAATAACTCGCTTGATGGCTTCTCTTAATCTCCGCACTCTTCTGCGTCGCGGGAAATTGTTATTCGACTCGAAGTAAATATTTATAAATAATCCCGGGGTGATTTCTCAACGTCGCTCGCTAATGGGATGTATCAAATCCGCCATTCAGCATTCTTCAAAGCTTCCAAGAGCATACTTCCGTAAAACTTAAGTAAATCACGATAGAACGAAAATGTGTACCGAAACGTAATTTCAAAGCTGAGCGATAAACGCAATATTTTTCGTATATTTGTACTGCTGTCGTGATTAACATTTAAAGCCTTTTCATTACCATTGTAATGGCCCTCGCGCCCCGGCAACGAGGCGTCTTGCGCTGAAAAGTAATTCAAATTAATGTATAATTACGGCAATTAAGAAAAAAACCATTTCCCGCAAAATGTACTTATTTGTCTCCGTTCTGCATGCGCGCTCAATTTCAGTCGGTATAATGTAACAAGCCCGGCGCGTAAAAGCCAATTAGCCGGCGAACAATGACGCTCCTCGCGCGAGCGAACGAGCGGCGTGGCGAACGAGAGAGAGAGAGAAAAAAGGAGAGAGGGAGGCCGAGGAGCGCAGGATATCCTTTAAAAGCCCGAGAAAAGGGCTGAAGCATCACGCCTTATCATAATTATTCTCGCGCGGGTCCCTGTGCTCTCGCGCGAATGTAAAGCAGCCGCGGCCCTCTTAAGCCCCGGGAATATCTGCCGCAATACCGACGGACTCACGCAGACACGCAGACTCACGGCGCGTATATAATAAAACATTATACCATCAAACGCTCCTCGGACAAGAAGAAAAGAGCGAAAGATGAAGAAAAGGGGGGAGGGAGAGGAGAGAGAGAGAGAGAAGGGAGGAAAGAGGCGCGCTGAGAGAGGAGAGATACGCGCGAAGATAAAGCCTACGAATACACCTGCCCAGGCACCGTCGCTTCTCTCTCTCTCTCTCTCTTCTTCTCCTTGCCCCTTCGTAGCTCGTAGCTGCCGACGCGGCTTCATGCGCGAGCGCGATAATATGCGATTCCGATCCGGCGCGGCGACTGCAGCAGCGGTCAGTGTCTTCTTTTCCTCCTCCTCCTCTCCCTCCCCGCGTGTCTTTTTCGTCCTCTTCATTTTCTCCCTCTTCCCGTCTCTCTCTCTCTTTTCGATTTTTCTTTTTTTTTCCACGTTAATCTCCCCTTTCTCATTCTCACTCACTCCGTCTCGCTTTTCTCCCGACGCATCGGCCGTCCCACCTATTTTATCCCTCCCTCCTTGGTATGCGAGCGCCTTATATACCCCCGCCGATTCATTTTCTTCTTTCTTCTCGCTGTCTCTTTTTCGCGGCGATCCGCGCGAGTCGCTTCTTTCCCCCCTCCCCTCCGCCCCTTCGTCTTTCGAGCGTAATACCGTGTAGAGCAGGTACTCATAACGCCCGGGCAACCTGTTGAGATATAGCCCGGGTAGTGTTTCAATCGCGGGAGACTCGGTGCAGGTATATGAGCAGCCTCGACAATGATAGTGCCCGGGCGCAGCCGCGCTTTGTGCGCGTCACACAGGCTCTCGCGCGTGTGTATACGCACATGTGCAGCCCTGCCCGACGCGTAAGCTCGCCAGGTAGGCCCTGCGTGATCGAATAGGCGAGCCGAGCCGGAGGGGGGCCCGCGGGGGGAAGGAAGATACTGCTCCGAGTTGGGGGGTATATATAATGTATGCACATAAGTGCACGAGAGCCTATTACAATATTGGATGTACCCGGGCTATAGATCACGATAGTCGAAATAAATCTCGCGGGAACAAGCGGCATCTCCCCGGCGCGTATATACCCTCGGCGCTAAATAATTTACCCGATTTTTCGCCGATACGGCTACGCGCCTCGCGCGCGCGCGCTTATGCATTCTTTTACGCTGGCGAGCGGGGGTCACGGGCTCGCGCGCGCGCGGAGAGGCCTTCCCTCGCGCTTTTCTCCTTTTCTCGGCGGCGCGGCAGCGTGAGAGTCCCCGCCGAGGCCTTTCTGCCGCGCATCTCCGCACGGATTACGGTGCGTTCAATGCGCTTACAGCGCGTCCGTGGGTCCCTCCCCCCCTTGTGTGCCCCCTTCTTCTTCGGGAGCGCGGAGAAACAGTTCATAACGCGACGCATATTTTCCCTCGGCGAGCTTGCGTCGAGGCGTTAATTCCCGGGCTTTTTTTCCTCGATTTGAGAAAAGATCGGCAAAGCGGATAGATTTACCGAGGCGCGCGAATGCTCCATTCGTTACTGTGAGTTAGATGCGCGCAGCTTGTGTCGTTGGATGATTAAACGCGGCTCTTAAATAATGGCTGTGGAATTAAAATGATGGACTTTTCCGTTGATACTTTTAATACTGCTATTTATATAAATATGTGGATATAATTTTCGCTCGATTCAATTCATCGGTACGTAAATTATTTATTGACTGTTAGAGACTCGTAAAGTGTTAATCTTGTTTATAGACCAGCTGTTAAGTTACGTAAATTATTGATCTTAAAAATGCTAATTCTAAGTAGTGTATATATTTTGGTATGGTGAAAAATAACGGAAAATAATTACAGCAAAGTATATCAAAGTAAATTTATCGAAATCCATGTCTTATCATAATTGTCTTTTTCTACTGAAAATATTTTCAAAAATGAAGATTTGGAAAAATATTCATAGAAATTCTTTACACACGCAATCTTAATGTGATGATTCCTCCGAACACTATATATATAATTAACCAATTAGCCAAATATAAAAATGATATTTAAATCATTAATGATCATCAGCCTCGACAAATGACTATTGTCAATATTTTTTATATTCCACTCTCTAAAGTTGAAACAGTGAAAATTCTCAATATGCACTGACTTTCAGTGAAAAGTGCGCAACTGAAAGATTCA
>JAWWEN010000024.1:1059298-1091105 GCA_035582955.1 Sycophila texana | reverse complement strand
ATCACTGTCTTTTAGTGTATATACACTGAAAGACAGTGAATTCTCATTATTTTCACTGGATGGATTTTAGAGAGCAACTCCACAGCGTTTATTCAAGAAACCGAATAATATTAAAGTGCACAAACTAGAACGTGTCGAAATTTTTTCGCAAATAATACAAACAGTCACTGTAAAGTAGAGTCCACCTTAATAATCGAGTAAGAAGGTGGTTGCACGCACGTGACGCGGTGAAAAGAAATCGGTACATCTGTCAGATTGGTGAGCCCAACCGAAATTCGCATACGCGCGTCGCACAATAAACGCGAAAGGCAGTGCGCTGCATATAGAAGAAGAGGAGGAATGCAGAGCAGTCGGACGTGTTTGGTATCGGCTAGCAAACAGCAGCGGCAGCAGTTGCACGTCCCGCGGCGATTCGCGACTGATCCGGCGTGCTCGCTCGCGCGCGCCAAGGAAGAAAATAAGAGCGACCACAAAAGACGGGCGCGCGAGCGAGATAGCCGGGAGCGGTAAAGGAGGGCAACGTGACGCGGAACGACGAGGCCTAACAATGGAGCACACCTGAGCGAGTGAAGAGCCTCGGTTCCGGGCGAACACGAGTAAAAGCCGCGCGCGGAGAGGAACGAAGATGAGCGGCCGGACGAGCAAACAGCGCCGAAGGAGGGGGAAGGAGGGCGCGATCCCGTGTCTCCCCCCGCGTGGCTCGCGGGCAGAACAGGAGCAGCGGCGGCACGGGCACAGGAGCGGCCCGCGGTATGAAATGTGGCGGCGCGTATATATGAGGCGAATCTTAAAGCGGCACCGCAGGACAGAACAATGCGCCTCCGACTGCTCTCGTCGCGGCGGCGCGCGGCCGCGACGTGCTCTCCCATTTGTTCGCAAAACACCGAACACAAGAGGAGGCCCCCTCGTACGTCGGCGCAACACATTGTTTTCCGTGAGCTGCACGCGCGCCTCCGCTCGTCTTACACGTGTCCGCGCGCGACCGCCGAAGGGGAAGGGAGGCCGCTCGCGCGCGCGCGCGCGCTTTTTATTTAAGAACAATCGTCCGAGTGAAGATTCACAAGTAGCCGGGACGCGCCTCTCTCGTGTCCTTTTCATTTTCCCGCTTCCTCCGGAGGCAATGTGGCCCCCCCTCGAGGGGGGGAGCGCGCTGATAGGAGGGAGCGCGCGAGAGAGCACAATCGCGACGATAAATTGGAATGAATAACTAAATAAGCCGGCACAAAGGCTACCGGCGGCGGCGACGACCGACAACAATGAGCTGCCTGGGCCCTCATTTTTTTTCTCTTTCTCTCCGGCGGACCGAGCCGCCGCAAACTCCGCTCCGCAGGCGCGTTCCTACCCTGCGTTAAGTGTCAGCGGGAGCGGGCAATCTGCGAGCGCGCGCACCCGACTGCGTGTGCGTGTACTACTCGAGAGAGGAATGAAAAAGGAAGGCAGCCGCGCGCGGGATGCGCGAAAAGAAATAAGCTTGCGTCCGCCTTTACGCATTGAGTCAAGTAGCGCCGGGCTTATTTGAATAGTTCCGCGCGCGTTAGCCGTGAAATACTTCTTTTGTCGAGATGGAAATCGTTCGGATAATTTATCGATTTCCGCCGAGCCTTTCTTCTTCGGTTAATCCTCGATATTTTCGTTGCTCCGTAATAACTGGACGAGGACGAAAGTAGATGCCTGTACGAGATATTCGTGTAAATTGTTATACGGTTTATCATTCATAAGTGTTTAAAAAATCCTTTTTTAAAAAAAAGTGTTGATATGATGTTGTGGAATATTTAAATACAATTTGATTGATCAATAGGTAAATATCCGGTTGAATTGTAAAAACTTGTTATGTGAATTTTAATATTATAATACCTATTATAATTTTAATATGTCAATGTGAAAATGAAAATTAAATTATCTAAATAATTTATTTCTCAGTTATTTTTTTTAGATTATAATAATTATTGAATAAATTTAAAAAGAAAAATGCACTTCTATGAAAAGATACAAATTTTTATTGACTTTCAAAGTATTCATTCTTTTTTTATTAAAATCATTAGTTAATGCGATGGATTTGGACACTATTAAATGCTGATTAAAAATGTGAAACTATTTCTCAGTTGTTCATAATTCTCGATTATTTATTAAAATATGAACAAGTTTTACCGCGCCGAACTCAGCGGTGCGTAATAAATTAGTCGTCAAAGTAACATATGAAAAGTTCGAAATAGTATTTATTTTGTGCAACTATATCAACACCGCGCTGGATAATTCAAGCAGACTTTGATTAATTATTAATAGAAATATAATTAGCCGATGATATCTCGAAAATAAATGGTTTCAATTTCAAGCGATGCAGGAGCGCCGCAAAGTGGTTTAGTTATATTGTGGGCGTAGTGCCGACTCGCGCGCTCGCGAATAATGCCACTTAAAAAGATTTCAATTATTTCTAGCCTACGTTTTAATGGAACTACTTAAGCTGCGATTTTTCCAAAAGGCTGAGAGGCATACATAAACCGCGTTTCAGCATTCCGGCAGCTTCGCAACTGTCAGCGCTATCTCCGTAATGAAGAAAAAGTATTGTCGATAGCATCGGGGGCCCTGCGCGCGCGCAATAATCCTAACGCAGTCGCAAACTCAATGAGTTATAAGAGGTAATTAGACGGAGCGACGATCTATTATCAGAATCGGTGCTCTCCTCGCAGTACTCGCGGGGACGCAAAAAAAAACAGTAGAATCACGGGTAAGGAAGGAAAGAAACGAGAGTATAAGTGAGATGGGCATGGAAAAAATCGCGAGAGAATTAACGAGGCCAGTTAGTAATTAAAACCACTCTCATACTGCCATTTTCATAATCATCGCTCAAGATCTCGAGTAAATGTAGGAAGATAAATCTCCCTTGCGGTCAGGTGACTGGCGTCAAGCGCACAGCCGGGGATCGCACGCGAGAGACTTCCCTTCTATCCTCCTTTTTACGTTCTTCCATAATCTTTCTTCCTTTACCTCCTTATCTCCCTTTTTAGCTCTCCGAGCTCCGGAGAGCCGAAGCGCGGATACCTGCTTATAGAATATTAATTACCGAGCGGCACGGCTGCGCGAGCCGTCGGAGGAAATCAAAGTGACGGACGAGGAGACAAAAAGGCGGGGGGGGGGGCAGGGGGAGACATCTCGATACGTCCCGGTCATCCAGAGTCATAATCTTGGCGAGTCGCGAAAAGGACAGGTCTCGAGGATTAAAAAGAAAGTGCGCCGGGATTAATTACGCGCATTTCTTTTCTTCGCCGGTACTCTCTCGCGCGCGCGCGGCCACGGGCACCGCGAATAATTTGCGTCAAACTCGCGCGCGATGGCCTGCTCAAAAGAGGCGACTCGAAACGGAAGTTTGGTAATAGCCGGCGGAGATGCCGAGCTAAGATTATTTTGCAAATGAGCGACGAGGAGGAGCAGAAGGAGGAGGACAAACTTACACGGCTGAACGGGGCGAACGAACGATGTCAAGGATCGCATTAATTTCCGGCTTTTCGTGCGCTTTGCCCCGAGAGGAGGCATCCCCCCCCCCCCCAACCCCTACGCCCGGCCCAGCCGAGAGTTAACTTTCTATCACTTTGAAGAATCGTTAAACCGCGGCCGGGAAAAAGCGCCAGGATCCAGAAATAAGGAGAGGAAAGGGGGAGCCTGTGCACGAGACAAGATATAATTGCTAAGAAAACGTCGAAAGTTCGTCGAGACATCGGGCAAGACGACGTCGACGGCGGATCGCCCGCGGTAAATCGAGAAAAAAGCGATGTAACGGAAGCGTGTATAAGGGAGGCCGGTGGCGCAAAAAAAGTACGGCGAAATAAATGAGGCCGCGAGAGGGGTGGGAGAGGGCGAAACGCGGAATCGGAAAAAGGAGCGCATTTATCGAGGATCGGATGATGAGTCGAGGAGGGACGACGAGATTCACGACCAGAAATAAGTTTCGGCCGCCCTTCCCTTCTTCTCGGATTCAATACCTGCTCGGTCACTTATCGACGACTTCATTTACAAATTGGATTCCCGCCCGTTGCTCTGCCCCCTCCTCTGGTTCGCGAGAGCAGCGGCCCAAAGGAGAAACTAATGACACCGAGGACGCAGATATATATATATATATATATATATATGTGCCGCGCGCGCATAAGTACGTGGACGCGTTTAATGTGGACGATCGAGACGGAGAGATAAGGAGATGAGCCCTCGGTTATATCGCTGCCGCAGCTGCTTTTGCCCAGGCTGCGATACCCGCGCGCGCGCGCCGCCGCCAAAAATTCTGAGCTCGGATAAGCGTGCTCGTAGTAAAATGCGCCGCGTTTATCGATGTTCGCGGCTCATTGAGCTGGTCGTGTCGAGATTGTGATGGGAGCTAATGCGATCGATGCATCGCGGCGGCCGCAGAGAGCGAGCGACGGAAAAACTCGTTTTCAGAAGAGCTTTTAAGACTTGTCTATTTTGTGATATCGAGGATAAGTCAGAGGGATGAAAAAGTCGTAAGGAGATGCAAAATTCGCATCCTGTGAGAGTTAATAGCTTTATCTAGTACTTAGCATCCACTTCTCAATAATTTGTCTGCGTATAATAAATTAGTTATAATTATTGAGAATATAATTAAAATAATATTAAAAATTTCACGTTAATTATTGCGAGAGAAGCCGCGAACACCTGTAAAACCACCAGTGATATTTCTTTGAAAAGGACATCATTTTCGATAGCATAATTCACGAAAACTAATTGCACGAGATTATAATATTTATAAGAGCGAATATATAACCGCAGAATATAATTTCACGGAAAATTAAGAAATTAATCGGAATTTTTTACGATAACAATAAAATTTAAATTGTAAATTTCGAACTTTCCTTGCAGTCGCGGACTTGGAAACGAAGGACCTTGCAAGCGTTGTTTACGAAGTGGGCGAGGCCACGGACCGATGAATGAATTTGCTCTTTACCTTCGGGCAGTTTTGAAAAAAAGAAAAAACGACGGTAGCTGTATTATAGCCACGCCGAGCCGAGGGCTATACTCGCGTAACAATGACTTGAAAATTACGAGACAGAGAGAGAGAAGGAGAGAAGAGGGAGGTCGAGAGTTCGCGTGATTGGCTCTCCCACAGATCATTCCTCCGGCGAACAAAGTCTGCGGCGCCGGCCTCGCCGTGCGCGCGACCCGTTAACACTCATTCACGCGCGGAATTTTATAATCGTAAACAATAACGCCGCAATTGTGAAAAAAAAAGACCGCTGATATATTGCCGCAAATTAAATGTAATTACATTCAACTTCGTTGGTCAATATACCGTTCAGCCTTGGTGCATTGGATTCGCGTATACGAGCGCGCGGATTGTGCAACTTCATTCGGCGATAAGGCCCGTTTCGTTGTTATTTTCCGGTGGAAAAATGCGAGAAGACTAATGTCATTTTTTCGTGACAACACAAATAAAAAGCTTGCAGTTAATTACGTTAAATTTTTTTTCATTACAAATATCCGTTACACGAATAGGAACACGTATTGCGAAATCTATTAATATTTTATAACGATTTGATCTGTTGTACTATTGGCAGACTCATTAAATCATTAATTTTTTTTAAATTTCAGTATTACTAATCGAGGTAGGCACCTAAGACAGTCTGTATCGAATGGCCATTCCTGTTTGATTTCGAAATTAATTATGTTAAATAATCCTTACAGTGTATACAAATATTTTATTTATATTATCAACGATCTACAGAAATAAACTCTTGTTGGTTTGCCTTTTAAAAAAAAAAGATATTGAATAAATTTATGAATAAATTATGAAAAAAATTACTAGACGGTAAAACTCAAAATACTGATAAGCAACATTTATTACAGTCTTACAGTAGAAATTACAATACTTGTAGAAATAACTCAAATACTTGCACTGAAAGTTAAAATACTGT
Source organism: Sycophila texana (assembly GCA_035582955.1). Taxonomy (NCBI): domain Eukaryota; kingdom Metazoa; phylum Arthropoda; class Insecta; order Hymenoptera; family Eurytomidae; genus Sycophila; species Sycophila texana. Next base: position 1,085,190 of record JAWWEN010000024.1, on the reverse strand, counting down.
TATAGTAATTGTTGCTCGCCAGTATTGCAATTTTTACTACAGAGCACGGCAAATTTTTTTTAATTTACCAAAGTGTGACTCGGCTAACTAAAATCGGTGCTAAATTTTACAACAAAATTTCTCTCCGAGCACAAGAAATCTGAAAAAATCTGCTAATGCGAGCCCCCGGACGCACGTAGTATATATAAAAAAAAAATCGTACTCGCGTCTCACATCGTGGACGTACATAATGGCAGGCTTTCATTTAATAATAGCCGTGCTTGCTCTCGACGTCGCATATCGAGAGGCTCGCCGCCACCGCCTTGCACTTTATATATCGAAATATTGGAGCATTGTGATCGCGTTCTCCTGCCTACGCCTATGGACGGAGCACAAACGCGCTCGCGTTGACAATGGGAAGCCCGGTGGGTGCGTACGTACGCCTGCTCTCGCGCCGGCGTGCCTTGTAATCCCGGCGCGGCGAGCTGTGGGAATACGTTTAGTCCGCGGAGGCATGAAAAGAAGCTGATCGACGCGCACCGGAGAAGGGATAACAGCGAGTTTCTCGGGCTGCCTATTGTTAAAGCCCCGAGATACAATCATCTGCCGCGCACGCGATGCCCCTCCGTCTCTCGCCCCAAAGTCGGCCCTATAAGCTCTTACCACGGCGTGGCGCATGATCGGCTACCGTGGCCCCCGTCAGGTATTATGTGCGGTGCCGCGGCACGCATAGCGCGGATTCTCCGAGACGAATCGCCCGTGAAACTCGGATGAAATTGTCAGGCCGTTATACGTGCGCCGAGCCACGGACGCTTTTCGAACTTTCTCCGGCCGTCCCGAGATGTCCACTTTCTCATCGGTGTTTATAACGCTTTATTAATCGTCGAGCGCGATTTTTTTTTCCTTTTGTTGGAGATTTTCTTTTATTATTATCTTTTTTTTTTTCATCCACAGAGCCAGCTCTTGACGACTCGAATTAAACGGGCTCTCGCGGAGTGAATGTTTCCTAGTGAACGTTACGGATGGAGAAAATTAACGTGACTGTGATGTAGTCGTAAGTCAATAGAATTGCTTTACAATTTCAAATTTATACTGCGACTCGAGAAATGGATTATTTCAGCCGTTCGATTATCTCATTAATCTGGTTCTCCGCAAAATGGACAGATGCGATTTTTAATGTTTATTATTATTACTACTTTTTGTGTCGCAGTAAGACGCGTATGCCAATCCGCTTATCAGTTATTAATCGTTTGTAATAAAATTTCTCGATTATAAACATCTTTTCCTTTTGATCCTGCAATTTACAAAAAAAATAGAATATATCCCTGAATATTAATTAAATGGCTAATCATTTCCGCTAGAGAACTCGCTGATAAAATTAGATAAATATAGAAATTTAAATAAATATCCATTAGTACAACATCTCAATATCGCCGATCTCATCTTCGATTTATTGATGTCATAATACTCTCCGTGGCCGATAAGCTACTCATATTTGAAAACATTTGATTTCCATTTGCTCAACAAGCTGTATCTTTAGCAGCGTAATAAATCTGAATCTGAATCCGAATCGGAATCACTCCCGGGAGCATATTGACACAGCCGCAGGAACCGGCAGCAGCTGTCTTTGGCCGATTCGCGATAAGCCCGGAGAACGGCCAAGAGAAAGAAAAAGAGAGAGAGAGAGAGAGGAGAAAACAGTGGTAGCCCGGTCGTTAATGAGAGCCGCAACGTGGGAATGATTTTTGAGTCATGACGCCTCTCCTTTCCGCGTCCACCTTCGGCTATCCTCTGGCCCTCTTTCCCTCCTGCTCTCTCGCGAGCCAGTTTTGCGGCATCACGTGCACACACCGCCCCTCGCTCGCGCGGATGCATGCATGCAAGTGTTCTCCCTCTCACTCGCGCTCTCGTGTGTGTGCACTCTTTTCGAAGCGCGCACGAAACAGGTATTCCCTCCATTGAAATAAGGTAACGTCGCGATATGAAATATGCCCCCTTGTACAACTTGATAATCCGTGGTTACCATAAATCCTGACTGATTATCCGCGTGTCTATTTATAAACTCTCGCGCTCCGGCGTCGCGGCCGCCGCCGCGCAGCGCAGCTTCCCTTCGGTCCTCCCTTCGGCCGTGCCTTTTGTTTTATACGCCCTTTTTTTTCTCCGTTCCACCTTCTATTTCCTCGCGTTTCTTTTTTTTTACGACTATTTTCTCCGTCTCGCTCTCGGGGCTTCTTATCCCGCTGTCCCGCTGTCTTCGACGCACGCAACTCTTTTCTCTCCTTCGGGAGCACTGATCGTTTCTCGGCTATTTATCGATGCCGCATAGGTTCCCAGGCTATCTCTGTCTCCTCCTCGCTGAGCTAAGTTAAGGATTACACGGTGAGAAGATCCCCCCCCCCTCGATGTAAACAACAAAGGAGAGAATGAGGAGAGGCGAACGCCAGCTTTTTCTTATACTTCGTTAAAATTATCTGTAAATCGTTTCCTAATAAATCTCTCATATTTCACGAAGCTTTTCAGCCTCGAGTAAAAACTCGATTTTCACATAATCTATAATTAGAAAGTATTCATCCAATAAATTAGGAAAAAACGAATATTTGGGATTACTCCCGAGGCTGAGAACATTTGGAAAAATACACACTTGGACATATTTCTTTGAGCAAATATATAGGAAGTGTTCGAGATGCTGAAACTACCATAATTATGAAACCGATCGGATGACAGGCATTTTCCAACTGAAGAAAATATCGATAACATTAATACGTCAGCCTATAAGAGAAATCTAATGTACTTGTGACTGAACTGGAGATACAATTCTTGTTTTACATTCGTATTAATGCGCAACTCATGCGTAAAAGTAATGTATATCTACATTGTAACTTTTTTCGAAAGGAAATTAAATCGAGTGTTTTTTTTCATTAACCGTACAATGGCGCAACAAATCAAACGTTTTGTGCTTAAAAAATTTCTTTTTACTGTTTCAATTGAAATATGAGCTTTTCGCAAGAACATCTTGTCTGTAGTTTCTAAAAAGGAAAGTACAGTTCGATCGAAATTTTTTATAGCGTTTGACAACTTCTAGAAAACGTGTTGACCGTTCGATTAAGTACAATTACACGCACACAGTTATTCAGCTCGTTGGATACTTCTTGAAATGCTTTTACCAGATTTTTGTAGTTTCCCGACAACTTAATTGACTTGAAAAATGCATTGTTGTTAAAATTCGACCCAAACTGGTATAATTTCATAATAAAACACTCGCTGACATTGGATATTAATTCTATGAGATTTATAAAGTTCTTCTTGCATTGAATTAAAACGAGAACTTATACTGATTTACGTTTTCTTCTTTTATTCAAATGAGTACACACACATTAATCAATTTAATGAAGTGAAGATTACAGATTTAACTTTCAATAGCGTATTTAAAATTTTCTAATTTCATTTTTCAAGCACTCGATAAGAATCTCCCACCACGGTGCCGATAAGTTTTATAACTGTTCATTTTGACCCACAGCTTCAGGGTCACAAAAGCGTTTCGAAAATAACACTCAATCCAACGAGCAGTAATAGTGTGCGTGTATAACGTGCAGTGCATTTCACGCACTGCCAATGAAATTTTTTATATATTTCAAAAACCGACGAAAAGCCACGAGATAATATAAGCTCTCCGTACCGAGTCAATACAGTAAGTAACTTTCACCCATAATTTTTGCCCGCTGCATTACCAACCGGTAAACAGCGAGTGCTCTTTTATCGGGGGTAAAAAGCAAGATAAAAGTCCAATACCCGATATCTTTAGCTAAATCCGCGAAAGTAACGCCGGGCAACAAACATGACAAACCGAACATTGTGCACATCGCGCACGTACCGCGCGCGGCGGAGTTTTAATTTATTGAGAGTCGCGCGCGCGCCTGTGTGCGCCAGTGTAAAAAGATAAGGGCTTTTCAGGAGAAGCCTTTGATTGGATAGTCAATAATTCAAGCGGTGACGGTTCTTGATATCGACAATCGGCAGCGCGGCACTCGAGCGAAACGCATTCGCGCCGCAATTTTTTCCCCTCCTCCCCACGATGAGGATGTGAGTAGGCCGCGACTGGAAGCCGCTACTGGATTTTATGAAACTTGTCCACTCGCACAGCTGCCGCCACGAGATACGCCATGAATCGACACTTTTTTGCCGCCGCCAGACAATAAAGCAGTTTCTTTCATGTCCTTTTTCAGTTAAGTGATATAGAGTATTTTTTTTTTAATTTAATTTTCATTGAGCTTTACGGCCTATACGGAATTTAAAATAACAAATATTAATTAATAAATTGTAAACAAGTGTTTTAAAAATGAATTGGTAAAATTCATCCGCCTGCATATACTTATTTAACTTTAAAGGTCGCCCGCACGTCGATTCAGCGAAGGATAAGTGAATATGAATTTCACTTATTCACATTTAGAGAGAGAGAGAGAGAGGATAAGTTACAACGTAGAAAAAAAAATTTATTTGATGTCTCTCCTCTTACAGCGATAAAACCCCAAATCTCAAAAAAGCATCTCCTAAATCTGGTGCAGGTCCCGTACTATTAAAGCGTAAACGTATTAATTTAAGATGAAAACACAGCCAAGATTTAGGTTTACGACCTCGAAAGTGCCTACCCCTACTCCAGAAAGTATAAAAAGAACCGAAACTTTCCGCTCCGAAGTATAAGCGCGGGCGACAAAGGGCGGGCTATCTCTAACTCATCCACGGCTCGACTTCGCCGAGGTCAAAGCCACGAGAGAGCCCGGGCATTCCGAAAAGATAATCGACGGACGCGACGAATCCGGCGGGCCTGTTGTGCGCGCTCACGCGGTCCGATCGCTCGGGCATTATACACACGGCGGCGCAAGTCGTATGCGAGGCAAGTGCCTCGGCAGGGAGAAAGAGCAGGCGAGCGAGAAGGAGAGAGCTATTAAAAACCGAGTTATGAATGAAAGCGGGGCTGAAATAGAATGGCATGGCACGCCCCGCCCACGGGCCGCAGGTACAGGCCGCGCGCTGCTCTCGCTCTCTGCACCTACACGCTCGCGGCGCCCTTACACACGCGCGCGCCGCTGCACAAGCGAGCTAAATATCTCGTAGAGCGACGGAGACGGAGAGTCCGGAGGCCGCCGCTGCAGGTTGATGCCAGCGACCGACCCTGAGAAGCCTCCTCGCACCGGGAATTCCAATAGCGCGCGGAGTGAAAAAAAAAAAAAGAAAGACACCGGAGCGCTTGACTTACTGTTATTACGCGCCTTTTGCAATGTCAACAAATAAGCAATAACGTAATGACGAGGTGGCAGCCTCTCGGACAGATGCTATCTCGCTAATTGTGATATAGCGCGGGGGGGTATCAGCATGGGTTTCCGAGTGATACAATGCCCGTGGAAATTGCATCGCAACTTATGCGCGCCTTTTGTTTCTTGTTTTACTTTTAATTCGTGTATAATGGTAATTGAATGCGCAGCGCCGCGATCCACCTTTGATTAGCGGCGAAATTCTCGGACTGAACTTATACGTAGCAGCCTTCGCGCGTTATTATATAATGCGCTCAAAAGTAGTTTACGCTTCGTTTATTTTCAGGCTACAAACGCCAGTAAAATACCATCGGCCTATGTTGTTCGCTTCAAAAAGTTGATGTGATAGTTTTCGCAAGATATCTAATTAGCGTTAAAGTGGTTTATAGAGAAAGTTAAAAAAAGGACCGTTGAAACGCGCATTCAAAAGCGAGCAAAAAAAGAGCCGACGGCAGCCCCGCGCGCAACCCGTTAAAGTTCGTTTACGCAAATGCCATAATTTAAATCTCTTTCGTGACGCTTTTTCCGCTTCCCGTTCTCTCGCCCGAGAGCAAACACAGCGGCGATCAAACAATGGGAAAAGCAAACGCAGAGGCCGAAAAAAAAAAAAAATGCAAAGCAGGCACCTGCTAGGTATAAGGGCCTCTGAGCCGCTAGAGCTAACAATGACTCGCCCTCGTGACATTCTGGGTGAGCTCTCGGCCGATCTGACGATTCAATTAGGCTACAGGCGACGAGGCCGCGCTCCCTATACCCTCTGCCTCTTTCTCTCTCCTTCTCTCTCATGGGGGATCTAGCTGTCGGCGCGAGCGGGATCCCCGGCCGCATAATCGATCGGCCGGGCGCACGCGCACGAAATCCGGTTGGCGTGACGGATGAAGATTCGGCGAGCGGCCGACGGCCCGGGGCCCGCGCGTCGATGATTCATTGCATGCCGCGGAGATCGACCGGCGACGATTTCCGAGCTTGAATTATAATGCGCCCGGCAATTGGCCCCTCTGATCTCTCTCACTATCGCACCGCTCGGCGACACATTTTTTTTGTGCGCCTAATGGTTGCGGTTGTGTTCGTAATTTTTCAATTTGGAAAATTAACTTGTTGCCTCTCGAGGTTTTTTTTTTTTTTGAAAAGCCGCCTTCTGTATGGATTGTGCTGCCTGGATGAGCGCACGTAGTTTCATTTGATGTAGGATATTAAAGTAAACGAGGGAAATGTAAAGCGTCGTTATAAAAATAAATGCGAGGTGCAATCGAATTTATCACTTTTTTGGAGCGGAGTTTAAAAAGGTTTGGTAAAATGAAATGTTCGCTGATTTATTCGAAAAGTTTAACGCGAGCGGACGCTGCTATATTAAAGCTGCTTTTGGCACTTGATAGCTGGTGCCTGCGTAGTTTTGGCGAGTCGCTTTCCAAAGTACAAGGGGAGATAATAATAGCATGTGCGCTGCCAATCAAAATTAGCCAAACAAAACGCTAAATAAAGTACTGACGTATCTCGGATTATAACCAAATTACTCTTAAACACCTGCTCGACAACTAGTCTTGCTATCTGACAATGAACTAGCAATTCCGAGGGGAATAAATGAACAAAAGGTTCATTTATTGTTCGCGACTTTGGAAACACTTGTGGCACTTCAGACAGCAGACACATTCTTTCATTTGCAAGATTTATTAAATTTTCCGCGCATGAACGTCTTGAATTTTTTATACATACACTTTTAAATATATATTTCAATTTTTATATAGAATATAATTATTATTTATGATCCATACTTATCGTTGATGATTTCCATGTAATAGCACGTAGAATTAATTACTTGCGCGAATTAAATTCTGTCACGAAAGATGTACCACTACAGGGGTCAAAGTCTCCAATTCAATCTTACAAGTGACGTCGCTAACAGGGCAATTAATCTCCGGTATCGTTTGTTCAATTTCTCTAAGGTTCTCACCCAAGATTCCAGGAAAATCTCGAGGTCGACGATGCAGGCGGAGGAAGTCCGCCCGGGGCCAGAAATTGAGTTAACGCGCGGCGGAGCGACGCGACGATAAAACGCGGCCGGCGCTCATATACAATACAGGCGAGCAAGTCCGGGCATCACGTACACACGACGCGTAATCGCGCCACAGCTGAAGACGGCGGGTCGCAAAGGAGCCGCAGCGGCTCTTCGGTCGAGGGAGCGGCTAAAAGCTCGCCGTCTCGCTCGCTCGCGGAGCCACTCGGCCGAGAAGCGCCTCACAATGGGCCAATCAATAGGGTAATGAGAGGACACTTTATCGAATTATCGATGCGGTCGGCCGGCCGGACACTTTGCGTACCTCCGCTCTCAGGCGAGAGGGAGCTTTGCCGGATCGGCCCTTTGCCGCCGCTTCTCGCGGCGGGCGAGCTTTTCCTCGCGCCTGACCCCTTCGGGCTCTGTGTCTCTCTCTCTCTCTCTCTCCCTCGCACCCTTGGTGTTCCGTGTGTGCGCGCACCGCGACGGATACCCGATGCTCGCAGAGAGAGCCCCGGGGCCAAAGGAAACAACCTCAACGACGGCGACCCGTATTGTCGCCGACAGTCGCCTTCGACACTTTCGGCCGCTCGGTGCCTCGCCAGAAGCGCGATCGCTCTGTCTTCTCGCGAATCGCGCGTCCGGCTGGAGATTAGCCGCCTTATGCTGCGGGACTTTCGTCGCTGGGAAATGGGATGGATCTCGGCGGTGAGACGCAGGGGAAACTGGTCGAGCGTACTCCGTGAAAAGCGATTCGATGACGTGCCGTTCGACTTCTTTTAAGAGGCGCATATAATCAAAAGCTGGAAAATGTAAGTATAGCTTTTATTACTACCGGTTGAGAATAAAAAATCCGAGTCCGCGCTATACCTTTTTGCGTCGTCTCTGCCGGTGAAATTGGAAAAGAGAAAATGTAATAAAAGAATTAGTGAGATTCCGTTTTTTTTAACGCTAATCTAGGAGTTTATCAATGGTGGAAAAATGCACAGAAGCTGTTTACTGACTTAAAAGCATGTAAATTGTCACTTATAAAAATGATTTTTAATATAGAAATCGTAAATATAGACTCGATTTAAATTTAATGGATTAAATTTATTTTAATTTATTACATCTCGCCGTTGATAATATTGTAACTTTCTCCAAAACAGTTATCTTATTTATTGACTATGCATAAATTAATAGCTATCACGGGCAGTCAGAATTTAATCTCAATAACAAACATTTAAGTACGCCGAAGGATCACATTTTAATTAAACGCTTTGCTTAAAAATTTTTTATAAAAAATAAAAATATCCGCAGATATCGCGACAGCAACGAGTATGAGTTGTCAAATTTAATTGACTTTTCTTAGACAAATATTGACTTTACTTTCACCAGTGACCATAAACACAACTTGCAAAAAGACTGACAGGAGTTTCCAACGCCACGTAAAATGGGAAGAAAAAAATATTTTCCGATTGACACTTCGTGAGGCCTAATAGCTACCAAAAACCCCAGAAAAATCATTCTTCCTTATTAACGAACAACAGTACAATAAAATATACCTCCACCTTGTAATAAAAAAAAAAATGAAAGTTCGCGAAGTAAGCTCGACTCTACTCCGCCCGTCTATTACCGAGCTTCACATCGGAGTGGGCAGTCCGGTAGCCGCGAGTATCTGCTCCGAAAAAGCGCGTATTTCACTAGCGGAGGATAATTTATGACTCGGCTCGGTCGATTTCCTCGTCGCGGAGGTGTCGCATTATCTGCCGGCGGATCGCGTGCGTACTCCGGGCGTTAGGAAAAAATGCCGAAAGTCCATTTACTGTTAAACTAGTGTGCGCCCGTGTGCGCGAGCACACCTTGCGAGTCGCCAGCGTCTCGGCGCGTTTGTCGGCATAATACCGGTAATTGCGGCTCGATCCGCCGGTCCCCGGCCCCGCATTCTTATCTCGCGCTCTCTCCTCCTCTTAACGGGTGTCGCGGCCGATGTTCCGGAGCGTGTCGCCGGGGCCGGCCGACTGACCGGCCGCGCATCACCGCGAGGAATTAACACCGTCGGCCGGAGGGGGACGAGGGGCAGGCAGATATCGCCGGCGAGTGGCTTGAGTTATGGCCCGCGAGACTCGTGGATATTAGCCGCGGGATTCGTTACGTGCGACTGCCCCGAAAGATAACGCCTCGAAATTGGATTATAAGACGATGCGCGTATCTTGCTCCGGCTACTGTGCGACGTCTCGGGATGCAGGTCTCTCGCGGTGCCGATTGTTTTTTCGCCTTTTTGTCGACGCCGCCTTTTAACGACGTCATTAATCAGCGATCCGCGGGGACGCACAGTGAAAAAGGAGCAATTAGGACTGTTTAGAAATTTCATTTGTGATAAGATTTTTTTTAATGGCCTTTTTATCTTGGCGCATACGGCTGGGAAAAGGTGGTGATGAAGTGTACGAGGTATAGTGGTACTTGAAAAATATTTCGCATATAACAGTAATTAACGTATCAAATTGATTGATATGTATAAATATGCAATATTTAGTATGAAAAATATAATAATTGTATTTAATCAACTTACCAAGTGCTTAATCTATTTTTTAATATGCATTGTACAATCACATCATCTTTGTATAATCACATCATTCATCCTGAAAAACATAAAAATGTGTTAAAAAATAAATAATATTCATAAAAATCAAAGTATGTAGAGGCGCTACCGCGCCTCCTGATTATAATAAAAATTAATAACATATTTCATACTACACAAAAACAATAAATAAACTAAAAAATAAGTTGCTCTCCACGCAGTAGCGATCGAGGAAAATCGTATGAGAGGTCATGAGAAGGCGTATAGAAAAAAGAATGAAAGCTGAAGCGATGGAAGAAAGAGATGTAGAAGAAAAAACGTCAAGAACAGAAAGAGACGAATGGATTGACTGAGATAAGACAGAGATGACAGGTGGATTGGTCGCTATGTAGCTTGTAAGGGTGGTGAGACCGGAGATAAAATGATTTGAGGGACCTGTTCATTTAAAATTGACAACTTTCTCCATTGTACCCTCCAAAATTTAAAATAATTCAGTGAAAAAGACTCTCACTTTCTCCTAATTTTGTTTTCAAAATTTATTTCAATATTTTGAAATGATTTTGTTTAACCAATAAATTATTGTATACAATCTGTACTTGAATAAATTTAAATTACAAAGTGGGGAAGTAAATATACTGTACGTGTTAGTGATTAAAATCGCAACCTGTCACTATTCTAACAAAGTTTTTTAAAAGTAATTTTTTTTTTATAAGTAATTAGATTGTTTACTTGAATAATCATGACGCGATCTAATCAGCGAATTCAGGTGCGAGAATAGCAAGAATTAATTAGTTTCTAGATTCATCATTTGATTCTTTTTATAATAGCAACAATTCTTTCCACTGATCGATCACATCAATGAACAATTTGGAGAAAATACAAAATTGTGTTATAATTATACTTATTGATAAAAAATCCTGCTGCTTGCTAATTTATATCCCCATTTATTTTTTAGAAATAGCAAACAGCAAGTTAAATACCCGCACTTTAGATTATAACATACATTTGTCTTTGCATACGTATAACGACCAGGCAAAAAATGTGGATCATTGTTTTAACCACCTAGCAAGAAGTCGGACTAAATTGCAGTTTACAAGAAAACGCGTGTGGCGCGCTCGGCGCGAAAAAAAACGATTGAAAATAATTATCCCTCTCGAAAGAAATTTGCCATCGCCAACAATTGAACGATCACTTGTGCTGCTTTTTGCCCGCATGTATATATACACACCATAGCCGGCACGAAAAGAAACCTTAAACACAGGCCTTACGAAGGAGCTTACACGCCTAACGCAACAATCAGCTCGCAATTATCTCCCGTTCCATGATTGTGTTTAAACTTTTTCCGCGCGCGGGCACGCTCTAATCGGAGATCTCTCTTGTCCACCGCGCAGCGAGGGAGGAGGAGGAGGAGGAGGTGGCCGGAGGTAGGAGGTAGTTAGGCGAGCGCGTTTTAATCGCTCGCTTAATATCGCGCACACTGCCGTATACTCCCACCTCCGCTACCTATGCCCGCTCCCCCCTTTCCCGCGGGATCGCGGCGAAGAGGAGCACCGCACGACAACGACGACGCCGGACACTTCTCGACTCTTCTCTCCTCCTCGGCGGCATCCCCCTCCTTCTGGAGCGCGCTCCTCTCCCTCATTTTCGCTCTTTCTCTCAACCTGTCTCGGACTGAGCTACCTGCCCCGAGGACAGAGAGACACGCTCGCGCGAGCCGAGCGCGGAACTGCAGCAAAAAAAAAAAAAAAAAAAATTCAGCAGACTGCGTGCATCGTGCTGCCGCCTTATATACATGCCTCCTCTCTTTCGCGCCTATTTGCATCGCCCTTATACGCACTGTGGACACTTTGGGAGTCCACGTTTTTTTATCCGCGGCCCTCTTTTGCCAGCGTTACGTATTTTCGGAGCCGTTGTTTGCTCAACGCGTTCGCATTTTTAGAAGTCGAAGTGTAGCGTCAGTCAAAACTGTCAGTTCGCGAGGAAAGAAAAGTCGAGTGCTCCACTTTTTTTTTTTACTTCTCTTTCATTTATTTCTTTTTTTTTACGCGCTCTCGCTCTCGTTAGCTTCTTTCGCGGCGATTCGCGCCGCTGCCGGGGGAGAAAAATTAAATCGCCGCGACGCTCGGCACACCGACCCCGCGACAGAACAAGAAAAGGTACTTAGCGCAACAAACCCCCGGACGAAACGGTACACCGTCGATCATCAATCAAGCGACGAATTTTCCTCCCATCCGTTTTCATCTCCCGATCTCTCATTACAGGCGCGCACCCCCACCCCGTGGCCCCGGCGCAGCGAAGAAAAGTGCACGGCTCCTCGACTCTCTTGCGAGCTGCGCGTCACGAACGTGCTGATGTGTATATAAATGAGGGGCCCCGCGTGTGTACACTAGCGCTCGGGGAACACGTGTGCACCGCTCGGCGAGTCCCTCTCTCCCGCTCGGCGGCTCCCCGAGAGAGGGAGAGCGAGCGAGAGGGCTCACCGGCGGCGCGAGCCTGTGTGAGAGCGCGACACCGCGTGAGCACACAGGTGCGTCGCGAATGTGTGGGTGAGAGTGCGAGGTCCCCCCACTACGGGCCGACTCGACTCTCCACTACTACTCCTCCTCCTCCTCCTCCTCTCGCTCGGCGGCCTACCTGCTTGGCCGCTCGGCAGCGCGGCACCGGCCCCGGCTCTCCCGAGGAGAGGCACACATGTGTATGTGTACCTTGCTCCTCAGTGTAAGATCTGAACCAGCGGAGAACGCACGGCCCATTGTTATATCATTATCATTGTCATCCCGTCGCGCGCGGCCAGCTCGCAGCAGCGCTACGCCGTCGACGGCGCACGAGAAGCGCGCCAATCCGTCAGCCCGCGACGTCGACGACGAGCGTCAGCGTCAGAGCTTTTTTTTTTTTAAAACGCGCGTTGCCCCGACCGGGCGACGAGAAAGAACGGCGAGGTGCAAGGTGGTCGCTGCACGGCCCGGTGCCCTCCGACGACGTCGCGACGTCAGAGCACGTGGCCGATCGTGTGCACCTGTATACACGCGCGCGGCGAGTGTCGGGAACGCGAGTGCTCCACTATACACGTACCCTTCGGCTGTGCTCCGAAAAATCAATCTCCCCCGCAGGCTGTGATTCGAGTGCGCCTCTTACCCCGCGGTCTCAGTGGTGAACTCTCGTCAGCTGTTGGCCAAGTGTGACGTCTTCATACAGCGGCTATCGCCGGCGAGGATCGTCGCCGCATAGTTTTCCCACACACCGGAGTCCCGGCTCCGGTACCAGCGGGGAAAGACAGAGAGAGAGAGAGAGAGGAAGATCACACGTCGGGATAAAGGAGGCAAGGAGGAGCGGATCGGGCCACGAGTACCTTGTCGCTCTCGCGCGCGGGACCGCTCGAGCGCGAAGAGACGGAGGATCGATCGAGCCGGCCTGACGCTTAATTAAATCGATTAGACTTTGGGGTTAATTGTTCCGGAAAGCCGGCTTTTCCCGGTGAGATCGGGAGGCGCGGCCTCCCCGCAGTGCGACGACGACGTGGAAGAAGAGGCGAGATCGTCATGATCGGGTCGAGCCGGTGGACCGGCAGCTGAGTACGCGCCGGAGATTCGTGCCGATTGTACAGTGACGAGCACCGCGAATAAAGAGAGAGAGAGAGGGAGGATAAAAAAAGGCAGGAGCGGAGCATCGCGAGTGTGCGTGAGCATTTTTTTGTACGGGAGTGCGGAAGGGAGATAACACTGCCGGACGGAGTCGTCCTTGCCGTTCCGCATCGCCGGCCGCGAGATGCTCGCAGGGCTCTCACCGGGGGCGAGGCAATAGTGATGAGAAGTGATTTGTGCGGCGAACATCGGCTCGCTTGCGTGGTAGCCGCTACTTGATCTGCCTCAAGACGGTGAGTCTCATTTCTTTCTCCACTTGGGCGTGCGCGCCTGCGGATCGGCCTATAAACGCCGGAGGCCGGCGATCGGGTCGGGTGTGCATGCGCTCGAACGCAAAAACGGCGGCGGGCGTGAGAAAGCGATCGAAATTCGCTGGCGATCTGAGCAGCGTTGCCGTCGCGGCGATGCAGTGTCCCGACCTTGGAGCCCTGAGTCATCGCGTGTAGGTGCTGCATTGATAGGACCGCCAACGGTCCCTTACGGCCTGGGCGCTGATAGTGGCTTTCTAACTGGTTTTTCGCGGGGCTTATAATGCCGCGGCGCTGTCAATGTTTCTGTGCTGCTGCGTAGGAATCCTTTTGACGCTTGATTGTACAATGGCCGGGTGATTGCGAATGGAGCTTCCTCCGGGCGAACATTTGTTTTGTCGCGAGAAATTTTTAAAGAGGTTGTACAGTGCTTTCGTCATGTGGCCACGTGTGTTGACTTATGAATGAACAAATATAATAACATAATTTAAATTTGATTAAAATTATAACGGAGCTTGCTTTGATAACTTTCAACTTGTATATGCTCGTTTCCGCATGATAATTGTTGTTCTCCTGTTATGGTTTAATTATTTTGACAATAAAGTGCCTTAGTTTATCGCAATGCAGTGCAATAAATAACGCGAATGTAACGAGGTAGCTGTTGTTAATAGTTGAAAATTATTCATTTAATTAAATCGTAAATATGTTTAACACCGTGGTGTGCAATTTTACGAATTTCGCGTTTGCGTAAATTCAGCTGAAATATCGTCGTTTGAAAATGTTAAATAATGCATGGTATTAAGACATATCAAAATTCAATGCTTAAAAATATTTTATTTCTACTTCAAAATAATAGCGAATAACTCAAACTTTACAGTTGCGAATTACATAAACAAGGGTATGATTAATGTCCATGGGCTTTTTCAAATTTCATTATTTAGCTTGATATTAATGAAAATTTTAATCGAAAATGAATAATCGCAAAGACCGCTAAAAAGTGCATCTAAAAAAAGTCAACCAGAAGATGAATATGCAATTTTCAAACTTATATAATTCATTGTACATACATCTGTTCAATAAAATGCTATACAATTACTTACTTTGACAGATTTTTTTATCAATGCCAGATCATTACATCACGCCTGGCATTTACATTTTTATCTAACGATTAAAAAATTGACATGTAATTGTACTTATTTAACAATTGTATAAACTTATTATAGCTTCAAAAGAGGAAGTAATATATTCGTTGTAGAAAAATTAAGAAATTAATATGACATTACACAGACTTTATGCAATAATATATTTTAATAATTATCAAATTGTGAAATGAGAAAGTATTAGAAAAAATGTTGTATATATTTCTAATTTATTTTTGAAATAATCACGTAATTTTCTACTTGAATTATATACAAATCAAACAACTATTCAGGTGCTATTTGCATGATATTCTTAAGATTACACTAAACTGTTCTCTTTTTAACGCTTGACTTAAAGCAACATATTTTCTGTCGATAATTAATTCATTCTTATGAAAAAGTAATGTTTACGCAACCTGGCTAAAACAAAAGTCTTTTATTCATACATGTGGTTTCAATTCAGTCATGAAGCAATTATTTGTTAAACGATTAATTATTGCTTTTTGTAGCATAAATATACATTAAAAATTTTTGAAAATAACTAATAATCTTGTGATTATTATTTCTTTGACACCTTCTGTATTAGTATTATGTCTCCTTAATTAGATAAATTTTGTTGGGCTTTTCTTTTTTTAAATATTTCCGTGCATTGATAAGATTATCATCAACACAAATTACACCTCAAATGGTTTAATCAACCTTTGGAATGATTTAATATAAACCATTCAATTTGTTTTTTATTATTAAATTAAATTTACTATTCCTACAATTTATTTTATTATTGCACTTAAAATGCCTTGATCCGAGCGTAAAATAAATACAACAATTTCTATCGGTTGCAACTAACTTAAAAAAAATGTCTAAAAGTAGAATATTAAACATACTTTTCAAACAACAAAAGGAAACTTTTAGTATGACAATGCAAGTATTAAAATAAAAATTACTACATTCAAATAGCGTTCACGACAAAAAGTACAAAGATACCATTTCGAAACAAATAAAATAAAAATACAAGTATATAAAGATATTGAAAAGTGGCACGTGTGTAGCAACGGCGATACAAAATGTACCCAGACGCCTTTTATTTAACAATCACGTTTGCCAGAAAAACACGAGCAGCCATGTGAATCGGCGCGCAGTCCCGCGCGCTCTATAGTCTCGCAGCGTTCGGTAAAACTATCCCCTTATGACAAGAGGAATAAATTTTCCGCGACGCGCAGGACCAATTTCCGATAGACGAGAGATATCCACGCGGCTCTTGGAAACTTACGAAAAGCCCCTTTGCCCACGTGTGCACGTATATATACATGAATCGGCGTCGCGCGCGCGGAACGGGTGAGGAAATAATTTATTAAGAAACATAAATATCTCAAAGCTCCGACGATAATATCTGGTTGACAGGCAATGCTAACAATGCGGGTCCTCTCGCGACTCGCGCCCCTGCAGCTCGCGATATTTCGAGTCGGCCGGCTGCACGTACGTGCATACACCTTCTGCGGTGCATGCACGAGCCGAGAGCCACGACTCGCGCCGATCACGGCGCCCGGGAAAAGCCGGCGAACCGCCGAATTCCGCGCCCCGGTGAAGTTATTAAAATAAATCATGAGCGCGCGGGGCAGGAAAGCCCCGGCTGGCGTGGCATCGACTCCCGGGCCTCCCCCCTCCTCCTCGCCGAGAGCTCGTCGGCCGCGTCGTGGAAAACACTTGTTTAAAGAGCTGCGGGGCTTGGGCTCCCGTAATCGGCGTTTGTATGCGCGCCGACGAGCGGTAAATCATAAGACACAACCAGCTTTACACCTCATAAATTGGCTCGCAAGGAAATTTCGCACGAGCGAATACCATCGCTCTCTCGAGGTTCTCCCTCTCTCTCTCTCTCTCTCTTTTCTTTTTTTGCGAGATGATTATGGATTTTTTTTATTGCGCCGCTTTTGTACGCAGGAGCCGCGCTGGAATTATCTTTTATATTCAATACGACGTGCCGTACGGAAAATCGTTTAGTGGACAAATTCATGACGGGGACAGAAGTTAGGGTTTTCGAAAAGGAAATGTAGATGTTGATTTTGCGAGTGGTCGTTTGGCATTAATAATGCGTGTCATTAAAATTTTAACGTTCGTTAATATTTTTGCGATAAGAACGTTTTCCAATTACTGCGTGCAACATTAAACGAACGAAACCTCTGATACAGTAAAATCTCTAATTAAAATCATTCTCTCGTGCATTAATGTTTTTTATATTAAACATACATTATACCCTTATTAAAATTATGCTCGTACTCATATGTAAATCTGGTTTCTCAAGATGATAATCTTGCTTTCTAGTTTAGCGACAATTTTCATATCGAAATTTCTTTTCAACTAGGCACACATTTTATCTGAATTTGCAGGTGTCATAAAGATGCTTGTACCTCCTTTTTTCTTTAATGAAAAATTTTGAAAATTGACTCAGGTGTTATCTCGATTACGTTATGCGTTAACTCGCCAAATCAACATAGACTCTCATGCAAGCCGAAATAAAATGTAATATCCCTCGGCAGCGCCGAGGTCGAAAAAGTGCGTTGTCAAGAAGCGAAAATCAAAGGTGCTAATTTTTTTGTTCCCCGAAAGCACATCTACAGAACAATGTAAATAGCGCCGTATTCGAACTGGTCGCGGTCGTTATTGTGGGCATCTTAAATGGAAAGTTAAAGTTTCTTTCTTCGCGAGCCGAGCGACGGGTACAAATGGAGAAGAGAGGATTCCTTTTTTTTCTACTTCTCCGAAGCGATCGGGATAAAAAGGAAGCGCGAGAGAATCCCATAACGAATCGGACAGCGAGCCGGCGATCGTATACCCGAAGCGTGTGGACTTTCTCGGATCTCCCCGCGGGACATTCCCCCTCCCCCAAATGAGTCCGTTCGCGCGGTGCGCAGTTAAAAAAAAAAATTGCCACGAATTTACATTTTAGAACGGTGAAATCAACGGGCTAATTCAATTAGCGATCACAGTGTATCGCCGCGCGCGCCTCTCATCTCGCGGGGGCAATGAAAATAATTTCCACTTCTGATTCGAGCGCTCATATTAGCGCGCCGGCGCCGACGATTAACGCATAGATAATTTTCTCCCCGTCCGTCGTCTCCCGGGCACCTTTCTAAATCGTTTAATTGATATGAGAATGCACCGGTGCTGCGCCGCTTCGGGGACTCTCCCGATGCGCGAGCGCGTGTCAATTCGCGGAGTTGTCGGGCATCGCGCGCCCGAATCGGATTACATGGGCATTTGGCCGGCCGAACAGGGGACGGGAGGGGTGAGGAGGAAGGGTTCGGAATTGCCGGCGGCCAAGCGAGCGCGCGCAAGACAGTCCAATTAAGGGCGTATTTGTACACTTAAATACGGCCGGTATCGCTGCGTAAATCGGACGGCGCGTAGCAATTTATGGGGGCTGCCGAATGTCGTAAAGGCCTGCTCCTATTAGCGACGCGCAACCTTTGCCTACTTTTGTCGACGCTCGGAGATAAAGGGAGAGGAGGAAGGAGAGGCTCGGCCGCTCGAGAGACTCGCCAGGGGACATTTTCCTCCGGTTCGGCGGCGGCGAGCCTTTCCGTTAGCCGCGCAAGCGCATATAACGGATACGCCGCTCGCGATTGACATTATCGTAATCCAATTAAGCGCCATACGATCGCCGCTCGCTTCCTCCCATCCGCCCCTCTTTCCTTCGCTCGCGAGCTCCTTTTATTTGCTTGCTTTGTCTAAACTAATTTGAATCCGGAAAAAAGGAAGGCTTTTCGTCGATTGACGTCACTACTCTTTAGAAAGTAGGCTGCCGCGGCTACTTTATTTACGAGTTAAATGCGCCGCTGGTGCATTTTGCAGTTGAGAAAATTTTGTTCACTTTTTTAATGAAACGATAAAGTCGAATGTGAAAAGCGCTAAAGTAGCATACATTAGAAGGAACAGTTACTTTTATCTTTCGGCAATAAACGATATTTATGAGGAGTTTATAGAAAGACGGGACGAAAAAAATGTTCAATTAAGGTCGAGAGGAGCTTGCTAGGAGCATCGATTTAGAAATAAATATCGAGCGACATTAAGCATTTATTACAATCAATAATTTAGAAACTCTTCGTTAGCAAGAAAAATAAAGGAAGCTTATAGCTCGATCGCGCAGCGTCGTAAAGGAGCGAATATGAGTGTATATATGGCCGTAGTCGCTTAAATAAGCATAAAGTGCTTTCGAGAAAATCACGTTAATGCATGAAGGCAGGTGTCTTGACAAAGTAGCCGGTCTATTCCGGCCCGGGCACCTTGATGGGGGTCATCCGAAACCGAGGGCTTAAAACCCTTTACGCGCGACGTCACAAAGCGGAGCGCGAGCACACGGTCCTTGGCGACCACGAGGCCTTTCCTCGACATTCTTTGAAGATGCGTTACACCCGCTGACGACTCTCCGCCGCCGGAATAACCATTCCTTTTTTTTCTCTCTCTCTCCCTTTTTTCGCTTCTCTTAATATTTCCATGACGTTTTACAGCCTCCTTACGTGATTTATGCCTGCCACCGTTCCGTAAAAGAAAATATATCTACCGCCCGGCGCGCGACGTTTACAAAATGCACTCGAGCCGTTACTTATGGAAATATGAATAATATTTATTTTGTTATCCCTGATTTCACCTGAGCGAGCGGCCCTGCGCTCACCTTGCGGCGGCGCCGTACAATGTCTCCCCGGTAAAACATTAGCGGCTTATAAATAAATTTTTCCCGGCCGAGTGCATACAGCGCCGGGCGGACTGGTCGCCAATGGCTAAACAAAGCCCAACGAGCAATAAATAAAACTTTCACCGTGCGCGGCACTGAAACTTCATGAATTATTCCGAGCGTTTAATTTTTCCTTTATGACTGATATCATAACCCGCGGCGCTGCCTGCCTACTCGGCGCGTATTGTTTTCCTCCGGGACCGAGGCAGGCGGATAAAAAAAAGGACGAAGGATGCAAGGGAAAAATTCGTTAACGAGCCGCGGCGGCCGTTGCTGCTGCCCGCCGGGGATTTTTGCCGGGCGCATTCCGCGGCGAGTCTTTGCGAAACAGGTGGTTCGGCCGACAGGCACAATGAGACGTGTCGGCGATTGTGGTCCACGATCCGTCTTCCCTTTCGCCGCATGGAAAATATGCGCGACAGGCGCGAGGAGATGGAAAAGCTTTTGTTTCGCGAGCCGAGCGGTTTGCTTAGGAGCGCCTGCTAATTCGATAGTCACCGAAACACACCCACCTATACCTACGTCTCTTTAAAGACGGCCATTAGACTTTCTTAAAGTGATGCGTCATGATTTTTCTCGAAGTTGAAGTTTAAAGTAGATTTAAAAAAAAAGTGCTTTACGATCACTGACGCAAGTGAAATTTGAGAAGAGCTTGTACAGGAAACATGATTTTGAAAATGCAACAAAAAATTGGCTTAATACTATGTTCACCAGCATAAGCTGTTTAAAGCTCGAGTTGCGTAAGGAACGATCGGGCGCTTTTAAAATTCAATTATAACAATACGTAAAACGTCCGCAATAAAAAACAAGTTGCTCGGAAAATTAGCATTTCCCGATAATCCCCGCTTGCGGCACGACGGCGTTATACTATCCACTAAACTATCCGCTTTCGCGCGTATTTTATTTAACAAACCCACGCGCGGAGACTATAAAAATTTTATGACACGCAGTTACACGAGGAATTAACGTCCCGCGACTTTTTTGCCAACACCTACAGCGGACCTTACGGCGACGACGGTGACGCAACTTTTCCTCCCCGACAGCGCGAGCGCGTCCTTAAAGTGCGTTAACTTTTCAGCGGATGCAAGCATTACAGCGTTTTAGTGGCCATGCCGCACGCAGGTGCAGAGGCCCCTACGTACGACTGACTCCCCCACGCGAAAGTTCAACGACATCGGCGATCATCGCTCGTTTACAATCTTCAAGTTTTTCCACGATAGCCTTTGCCAGCGCGGGTATATACGCTTGATTCGTACCATAAAGCAACTGACGCGAGCGCTTCTCTACGAAACAAGCACCTCATTATCATAAAGTGTTATGACAGACAATCGCTTCGGTATGAGCTCACAGGATGTATCCAATAATCTGTATGTAAAAAAGTGAAATTTCACCGAGTGTCAGCTGAGCACGTTTTTATTAAAGCCACGGGAGAAACGTGCCGGTGTAAGTAGGCGCGGAGAGTAGCGACGGCAAATTAGTAGTTCGGGGCAAGGACACTGACGTATCTATTCCCGGACCGAGCGTTTTGTAAGTACACGTGTTTTCCGCGGCGCGATATCGCCTATCTATGAAGATCTCAGCGCGAGCTTTCCCGACCGCGGCGATGCACGTGGCGTGTCGCGCCTCATTAATTTCAGGAACTGAAATTGCGCCGAGTATACGAGCGATCGTCGAGTTATCTACGGGACACCCCGCTGGCGGAGTTTGGAGAGTTTTGCGGGTTCCCCGATGGCAAAAATCGCTTAATCGATTGCCGCGCCGCTTGTGTTGTACAGCCTCGGACATCGGCCGGCTGTTTTAGAATCGACGCTGTGTTTTGATCGGACAGCTCGGTTGTTTTATTGCGCTGCGCGGAGGTTGTTATTCGAGTTAAGCGACAGTGCTAGAAAAATAAGCGATTTATTAGCGGCGGAGGTACAGTTCCATAAATTGAGAAGCCTTGATTAAAATTCTCGAGAATTGTGAAACGAAGTTTAATTAATAATTTCGTCCGATACTTTCGAGGGAACCTTATAATTTGCGTCACGGGTTTGGGAGCGCGCACGAAAGTGTTTCGTCTCGTTTGAAGTGCAATATATTAAAAGTAACTGTTCAGTAGTTACGGGCACAATAGATCAGACGAAACGTACCATAAAGAGCCAAGTGTTAAATGTTCCTTTTTAAATAATATTATTTAAATTTAACAAATGTATATTTCAGAGAGCCGGGAAAGGTATAATTCTTTATTTGCATTTAAATAGTCGACCGGAGCGTCATAAATCGAAGTTTCGATATTCCCATCAAGTATTTTTGTACATTTTGTTCATTTTGCATACTTTATGACGTCAGGGTTTTCATTTTGTAACCGCGTAGAAAACCAATATAGCCGAACCATCAATCACTCAATAATGGTGACCAACTAAAGGAAGATTAAAATTTTGCTTTAAATCATAATAACAATCCAGTTTTTACTTTCTCTAAAGGCTTGAAAAGAATTCCTCAGAGCGTGACATTTTTTTTTTTTTAAACTTTTACACCCTATAACTTCATTCTAGATAAGTTTTTCTCAAATGACGATAAGAAATTACTGTAATAATTTTACTGGGAAAATACCTACCGTAGAGGAATAAACATGTTTATTGTTTATGAGAAACGCATGTTTTTAAAAAATCATTCCATATTCTGAGTTTTTGCTTTAGTCTCTGTCTCACGAAATTACGCAACAAATATAAAAATGGAGTGGTCGCGTTCGGTAAAAAGTAAACTAAGAAGATCCCATCGAACGTCTGTGATTCACGCGATAAAGACAAAAAGAGCAAAACGAAGGAGAAAAGGATCTATATCGTGCGACGACCATTCCTAACTTGTTCGCCCACTTATTAGGTGTAGTCCGTGCCACCGGAATAATCATAATAAAACATACCGTAGAGACTTGGATGTTTTAACTATCGAACTGAACGTCCCCTATAATAAATGTTCTATCACGGAAAATACGAGCTTTCCAACTTAAAAACACGCGCTCTATTCCAGTTTATTGTCACCAGCTACAGTTATATAAATTAATCATCGCACAATAAAATTTTTCCATGGCAACACGAGTTTTTGTTTATCGCAAAAATTTCGTTACACAATGCTTTGTGCGTAAAAAAGAAAAAAAAGACGACAAAGAATACTCGCCAATGATATAAAGAAGAAACAATGTCGCTCCAGGGGACGTGACCGCTCGTGGAGGAGCTGCGAAATCGGGTGATCCCACCTAGCGCGAAATAGGCGAGAAGCATCAATTAGGGCAAAAAAATTCTTCGGATTCCTCATCGCGCTCGCGGCGCGTGTATACGCGTGCGCGCGCGTTTCTCCTCATTCCCGATTCGCATTCCTAATAAGCCGTAAATCACACCTCTTGGCCGCCGCTATACGTCGCGTCTCCTTCCCCCCTTCTACCCTCGATAAATCGACGATCGAAAGGAGCGAGAGAGGAGGCGAGGAGGGAGAGGAGAGCGTCGAGGAGAATGAGAGCGCGCACCGCGGGAGCTTGGGCCCTGTCGTGCCGATAAGCCGCGAGAGAGAAGGAGAGAGAGTGCCGAGCGCGTTTCTGCTCTTCTCCACCTCCTCCTCCTTCCTCCTTCTTCTTCTTCTTCTTGCATCTCCCGCGAGCGAGAGAGGCATAAAATTTAGGGCCGGCGGAGCATTAATTTAAATTGATCGATCGCCCTCGCCGAAGAGCCCGCTGATCGGCTATGACGATGCTAAGCCCCGGCCGCGGATGTAACGCGCCACACGGCAATTTTGCGCGGAGCGAGCGAGCGAGCGAGCGAGCGCCCCGATGCAATTTCATGCGAGCGGGAGGTGGGGGTCTTTTCGTTTTCTCTCCCCACCCGCGTGGTCTCGCCTTTTTCGCCTCTTTGGAGAGCGCGCGGACATGAGTGATTACCCCTGATAACGCGCGCGGATGAAAAACAATGCTGGCCGGCGCATGTCCAGAAATTAGCATACGAAATTTTCAGGCGAAATTATGGATGCGCTCGGCGGAGCGCAAGTACCGGCGATCCGACGGAGCACCTGCGGTTCGCTCGGATAATTATTTATAAGTTCTCCGAGAAGTAATAAGACCTTTTAATGCGCGCACGCACTGCCCCTTTTTTACTGCACGCGGGGCGTAATGAATGTATCGCCGCACGACGGAAATCGCCGGTATGTCGGATATCGGATCGTTCCTCTTTTATTTCTTCATTCTGGAAAATCATTTTAATGAGTTGTAAAGCGATACGAAAACGTCGCGCTGTGATTTTTTTTTTTTTATTTTTTCGGAATTTTTAGCCCCGTAAAGTTCGAGACTTTGCGGCGCGCGTTCAGTTAGCACTGCTCTGCAGCGGCGAATATTGGACACCCTAAATTTACTGAAAGTAGAAACTGTAAATTTGAAAAAAGGCTTCATTATTTTACAATGAATTTACTTACAGAGCGGCGGAATCATTAAAAATCTCTCATAAAAATCCGAAAAGCTCAGTTCTCCTCTCTCCCCCCGCTTCACCTGCACGATAAATTAAAATATCTCTCTTTCTCTCTCTCCAGCTATTTGGATTTTATCTTCCATTGTAACCATAAAATGTATGCCGGTGCGCCTTAAAACCCGCGCTCACGAGCAATCAACAATATACGGGACATGATTTACGAAAAAAGAAAGGAGGAGGAAGGTGTCTCTTATCCTGCGAACGACATTAACGAGCGGCCGCGGCTTTAGACACTTGGAGTCCACGCTCCACTCGTAGAAGTCCCTCGGAATTGATATCATATTGTCCGGTTTTTCCCCAATCCAGGCGTAACCTGAGCATTAAAGTGCGGGCCCTTCGGACCCGCCTAGGCTTAAATACAACCTTTCCAATTCTCTCCCCGGCTGTTTCTTTCTTTCCGTCTCCTTTCTGTCTCCCTCGAATCCTCCTTCGCCGAGAGCTGGAATTCCAAGGCAACATTTATTTTATCGTAAAGTTCGACACGGACGCGCTCCGTTGTCGTAACCCCGAAACAGGCTCTCCTCTTTTCTTCGTGTTTCTCTCTCTTCCTCACTCGCCGTGTGCGCCTCTCATTAGATGAGATGAAACGAGGCGGAGGAAAGAGGGAATGGAAGAGGGACATGCAAGCCGCTGGGTGGCGAAACGCTAAACATACACAAAAGGAACTAGACGTGGCAGGAGGCGGGGGTATAAGAAAAGGACCGAGCGGAATAATATGGAAGGACGAGACAAACGAGCGAACACGCGACATGCTAAAAAGATGCGCGCAGCGCGGCGTCGAAGCCAATGAGGGAATGCGTTGTCCGCGACTAGCCGCAGCGCGACGCTCACGATAATAACAGTCGGACTGGACGCTCATTCTCCGGGGACCCTTGTACTTTTCAATATCGCGAGCTTCACATTTTTTTACCCCTTATATGTTAATGCGATACGCCGTGCGGCGGAAGATGGATTGCGGCTTGCATATGCACAGTTATTTTTATCTCCTGTAAATGAGAAAAAATTAAGGTTCCTTTTAACGAGATAGAGAATCGTATAAATCAGTCGCGCCGAGTTTTTGAAATTTTTTTAAAAATAGTATATAGCGTACAGATAAAATAAGCGTTGATAATGAGGCCGATAAAGTCGTGGACCGAGGAAAAATGAGGGAAAACCCGAGGAAAAGAGGGGCGATGAAGCGGTAAAGCGGAGTAAACGAGGGCTCCGATAGAAAAATAATAGAGGCGAGGAGCATCGAAAACAGGAAGAAAGGAGAGAGAGGGACTAGAGTGAGGATAGAGAGGTGGACTGGTTCACGGGCCTAATTAGTCAGGGATATATCTGGAATCTCATGAGGCGAGTTTCGTAGGCCTCCGCGCGTTCGTTCGGTTTTATGCGTACACGCGGCTCGCGATGAGGCGGATTTCACTGGCCGGGGGGATTAGCATACAAATCGATTTAAACTCGAGATAAATAGCCGCTCACGGGTGGATCCTCGCCGATCCTCACACAGGGGCCGACCGGCAGGCGCGAGAGGGGGGCATTATCTTGTCGTCCCGGGGCCCCCAAGATTAACGCTTTAATGTGCTTTATACTTTACAGTCGCTGCTAACTGCTTTTTATCGATATACGAGTTGACGATCGCGAGGCCGTTTTCGTTCGTCAACCGACAAATTAAGACGCGCCGACGATCTTACTTCGATCTTAGGTATTTTTATTGATTCCGAGTCCTTAAGACTTTGGCCCCGTAACCCTCTAAAAATGAATAAGTGAAATTTGACTAGAATAAGTGAATAGTCACTTATTTCACGTTAAATATCTTCCA
>JAWWEN010000024.1:1023407-1059198 GCA_035582955.1 Sycophila texana | reverse complement strand
TCACGTTAAATATCTTCCACTTATTGCAGTAAGTGGAAGATTTTTCACGTAGAATAAGTGACTATTCACTTATTTTAATCAAATTTCACTTATTTATTTTTACAGAGAAGATATTCGCTAATCGTCGATCGACCGGAATCTATCGGAAATAGTCACGTCGACGAAAGTACCTTTCATATCGTTAGTCTATCTCACTGTTATTCTAACTACTTGCATTTAATGATTCGATTTAATTGACGGTAACTCGTGAATCTGGAACGCGGGGTGAGGTCTTGACGTGTACACGAATTGCGTCTCTTAAAATTATTTCATTCTTATACGTTAATTTACGGAATTTCTCACTATTAGTATAATTAAAAGATAAAGGAAATTCCTGCGATAAGTGATTATCCATAAAATATGCGCTTAAATTGTTTTTTCAACACTGCTATTATATAAGTCACTCGAAGCCGTTATGGTGACTATTAAGTTTGGCGCAGCTAAAAAACACGTTCGCTTCAAATTTCTAAAAAGAATGAAAAAAAAAAAGATTTATTAGGCAAGTAACCTTTTAAAACGTCGAGATAATTATTGAATAACTGTAACGTCTGAATAATTGGATCAAAATATTCAAAAGTACCTCTTATCTTCGCATTATCATTATATGTAAAACTAAAATGCTATCGCGAAAGTAAGGCATTTATAAATCAAATTAACATATCAATTCCTGCAACGGTCTCTTTTGCATACTAAATTTTAGAATTTTTACGTAAAACGCGTATTCATTCGCTTCATTGAATGATTGCGGCAAACATCTGACACCGATTTCTGGGGATTCCTCGAAACGCCGTCCCCGTACAGTATGACTCAAAATTTCCGCGAAGACGGAGTAGAAAATTTTCCCATGATTTGCCGTGCGATTCTGCGGCGGCACGTAAGCCTCACCGCGGCAAAAATCGCGTTCGCCATAATGAAAAATTCCTGAAGCAAATGTATGCGCGCGGAACGGAGGTTAAAAAGCGCGGGGCGCTCGGCGGAGACGAGGCGAGCTGGCGGCAGCCTCGACTTTTTGTTTCCCCGGAGCAGCTCGAAAAAGCGCATCGATTATTTATATCGAGGCCGATCGCGAGGCGGGGAATCGCCGGATAAATTTTTCGGCGGGCGCTCACGCACGCATACGACGCCGGAACCCCGGTGAGCAGCGCGCGTCCCCCGTCCTCCCTATTATGTATATTACAAATTTGTCCCGTTACGGGCCGTTTCTCCGCGTGGCGGGGTCGCCGTCTATTCTTTCCAAGGCATTATAATAATGCCTTGCGCAAACGGATTAGAAATATTAGACCCATCGCCTTCTTCTTCATCTCTATCCCTTCCCTGTACGTTGGCTGTGGTCCGTCGCGTTTTTTCTTACCTCCGCCTCTCCGTCCACCTCGTCGCTCTCTCTCTCTATCTTGGGGCATATATCCCCTGTTCCTCCATTGTTTACGTCTCGATGCCCTTGTCGGAGGAGATTTATAACCCCGAATTAGACTTTTTCAACGTCAACGGCCGTACGGCGTTGTTTATTACCCGGAGACAGCTCGATCCCATGGGCGAGTTCGATGAACTTCTTAAAGAAGAAAAAAGGCTCTCGATTTATCGAAGTCAAATCGGGGAAGAGGCCGCGAGGTTTCGGCTTTTTCGTGTGAGAGCACAGCGCCCGATTGCACGGGGAATCAACGGGGCATTCTCTCGCTTTTCAGCCCCGGGCACCGGGGAGAAAAGAAAATATTTTAAATCTGGCGCCGAAGCGCACCTCCGGACGCGATATCGTCGAGAGTCATCTGTAAAAAATTTCTCTCGATACCTCCTCGACGGCACAGACGCTCTTACAGCCTCACGCTTTTTACGCCGGACACTCGAGATGCTCGCAAACGCCCGCTGATGTATTGTTTCTTATTACGCTGACGGCCGGCACAATAACAGTTGATGTTTAGCCTTCGACTTAAGCACATTTGGATTGCCGCAATTACTCTCAACAGGTTCAGCGCCGCGGCTGACTGGGCGAAGCACGTGGAAACAATTGGGAGGCGTAAAAGAAGTACGCTCTTTGCAAGTCAATTTTCAATAAGGTATAGCCTAACTTTTTCTCCCTGCGCAAGAATTTCAGCTTTTTTTACCGATCCGTACTTGACCGACTCCAAACCATTAATAACCACTTCTCATTATGTCAAATTTTAACCTCATGAAAGATTGAAAAATGCGCGTAGCTTCAAATAAATGATCTGTCTAATGAAGCGTAGGAGAGATGAATGTTAGAAAATATCAATGCTCGGGACGCTCATTGTTCCATTATTGCAGGAGGCCTTTATCTTTCGTCCGTGTAAGTATTATTTCCAATCTTCAACACTTTATTAATGTCTAGTCCGCATAACTTCGATCTATCTTTTGTGAGGATCAAAAACACACTGAATTGAATACGTTCTCTTGAAAAATGGCAGCGCAAAGTGAGTGAGACGTCAATAAGTGGCCTCCCTCTAACTCTCGTTTTCTATCGTGTCTATCGCAGTTTCTTTATCAGCAACCAAAAATAATTCCCTCCCTCTCCTTCGAATATTTAAAGCCCTTCTCATTAATCAAAATAATCACAAAAAAAAACAAAAAAAACAAAAATAATCGACGCCCGAACTGAATCGCTCGCGAATCTCTCGAAAGCATCCATGGCGCTTGGCGCGCGTGCAAAAGGAAGCGGGTCGCGCGGCGCCGCCCACGCGCGCGCGCGCGATCGAGATCGCCGGAGCTTTCGATTACGTCACGCTATTCAAGAAAAGAGGTCCGTTCATGCTCACTCTCGGGGCCGGAAAGCGCACAAGTGGGCCACTCTCAAGGCGGATGAACAGGTGAGCCGGCATAAATCAGGGTGCGAGCTGCTTGGAGGGGGAAGGGGGGGGGGTCAGAGGAGGGGGAGCGACTCACAAGCACTCGGCGCCTTGGACCGAAACCAGCTGCCGCCGCTCTGTCACCGACCTGCCCGCTCGCTGCGTGCCTTACGCGCGCACCCGTGTGACCGGCCGTCTCTCTCGCTCTCGCGCAGCGCGCTCAGGTGCTTTTGGAGTTTATTACCCACCTGTGGACTCCGAGAGCGACTCTAGTTCTCCCGAATGCCTCCGTCGCTCGGACAATGGCGAAGCGAAAGTCCCCGAGAGGCCGAGAGCGCCGCGACTTAACGAGCTGCAAAATGGAATTTGTTATGTAAAGCAGCGTCGAGGGGAGAGGGGAGGGTGGCACGGGAAGGAGGACAATTTGTCCGCTCCTCGCGGTACCGAATGAAGGATGTTTACCGCAAATAAGATTAATTAAATTCAATGATGAAAGTTAAAGCGAGAGAGGAGAGGAGGGCCGCGGGGACACACTCGGCGTAGAAGGAGCGTGAGTGGCGGGAAGAGATAGACTAGTAGCGCGGCCGTACGCGCCGCGCGGACACTGGGCGACTTACGCAACGTTATTCTACTTTCGAATGCGGCGTATATAGTAATATAATGACGCTGCAAGCCGCGAGATAGCCAGCGCGAAAAAAAGTGCCCGACCACGACGACGACGACGACGACGGCTACGTCGACGACAGTTTGTCCTTTCCTTTTTCCCCTTATGGCTCTTTCTCCCCGGCTATGCCCCTCTTTAGTGCCTTTAATGAGGTACCAGTTGATTGATTACGCGCTCTCGTGGCTCGCTCTAGGGTGTAATTGAGCTGTCGATTCATTTGGTTGTACAATGAGAGTGCCGCGAGTTCCGCGACTATCTCGTACACCCGTGCGCGCGTATATTTCCATTATCAAATTGTTGCTGCGTTTCTTTTTCTTATTTGCAAGCCTTCTCTAATTACGCGGCTGGCCAGGAGGAAGCCTTACCCAGCGCTTTTTCTTTCCCGCGCGCGCATTGTTCGGCTTGAAAATTCGTCGTGTGTGTAATATATATCGCTTAAAAAAAAAAAATATAAAATGTAAAATTTCTCGCGATGCGTCGTAAACACAAAGCTCGCGTAATTTAATTACTTTTTTTGTGTGTATATATAACTTTTAATAAACGAAATGAATAATGCTCCACGTGGGATTAGTAATTTCACGCGCCGCGCTGCTCACAACGTTTGGGTGGTTGAGAGGCTCGAGAAGGTCCGTGTCATTCAATACGCGGATCCAGCGCGCGCGGAGCATTAAATTCCGCATCGAGGCGAGAGCGACAGCTGCGGCAGCGGGTGGGTGCGCGAGCCTGGCGTCCTCGGGCCTGCGCGGCACTTAAATTTAGAAGAGCCGGGCTCGCGCGCGACACTCGCGGCCAACGGGCAAGGTGTTGAAGTTAAAGGGTCGTATTTTGGTCCGCGCCTCGTCGTCGCCGTGCAGCCGCGCGGCGGCCTCTCGTCATCCTCGACTAGCCCGCGATAAATTCGCGTCTTTACACGCGCGACGGACCTCAGTCGGACCGGCTCGGGCGCCCGCCTCCTCTCGTAAACTGATCGCCGTCTTTTGTTATCCCCCGCGCCGCAGGATTTTACGAGTGCGACGCCTGCGTGAGAAACGAGTCGAGGGAGCTGCGCGGCGCGCTTCTTGCAATACAAATCCGTTCGGCCGATTGCGCAAGAGAGCCCCATTATACAGGAGGTCTCGGCCGCGGGGAATGCGTCAGTATATACTGTTTTTTTTTTTATCTCTCTTTACAGAAGAGGAACGAATTGATTTTATGGTTTTGATTTACCCACCATTAGAGATATCGATTTTTCGGAGGCTGTGTGGTAACGACCGCTGGGTAATTTGTACGAGTCGACACGTTTTTAAATCGCCGTGTAAACAGCGCGAGAGAAATCGTCCGATCTCGAAATCCCATCTGTGGCGCGCGATGATTTGTTGGCCGAAATTTTCATCGAGGTAAAACATCTTGAAATCGGATTAAGGCTTTCCCGCGGCTGGGACAATATCCCGAGGAGGAGTTCGGGAGCAGGTGCGCGCGCGGAGCCGGGCAACAAATCATTTTCGTCCGAGTGACCGTCCCCGCCGATAATGAAACTCTTTCGAGAGGGAAAGAGAGAGAGAGCCTTACGAGCGGCACCGACCGAAGCTTTCATCGTAATTTCTTTCATGAATTATTAATAGAAAACGAGAAAATGAATGTCTCTACTTGGTGCCCGAGAGCCTCTAGAAAATACGATTCCGATATTATAAGCGATGCATTATGCGCGGCGGAGAGTCGCCGGGCTCCTTTCTTTATAATATCGGGCATTTGGAAAGCGCGCGTTCCCGGCCGAAGAAAAGATCAAAGGCGAAGGAGATTGAGAGCGGACCGGGGAAGTATTATACGCCGCGGCCCGGGGGAACCCTTTTAAACAGTATCTCGGCATTTACTGTTTATCAACAGAACCTTTAGTTTCGTTAAAGCGATTATGTAGCTTTTCGGCATTCTCTACTCTTCCTCTCCTCTCCAGGCAGTCGGAGCGATCCAATCTTATCTCGAACGAGCGCGCGAGGGACCGCGCATAAATTATTACTCGCGAGGGGGTGGGGGGAGGAGAGAGGGAGATTCGAATTTCGAAATAGCCGCCGCGGAGGCAGCGGCCTGCTCATCCCGGCTCGCTTGTAAAAAAGAAGCGCGGCGCTCGTTTTCCCATAGCGAGCAGAGACAAGGAGCTCGGCTTCTCTCTAATCGAAGAATGGCGGTAATCGACGAAAGTAACGACCGAATATTTCGTTGCTCGCTCGGCCCGGGGCCCACAAAAGCCCCGCTGTTTTTTCAACCTAATATACGCCGCCGGCCTTAGTCCGGCCGATTTTTCGAGGCGCTCCCGCCGAAAGAAAGAATAATAAATTGCTCGAGCCAACGCGTAAAACGCGATGTCCGTCGAAGAGAAAAAAAAAGGAGGAAGGCTCACGGGAGACGTCGTATCGTTGAATTGCTATTCTTATACGAGCGCGCACTCGTATTTTTTCTATGACCGGCATAATCTGCTCGCGAGATTTTTAGTGATTGCGTGGATGGATACAGGGAAGCTCGAAGGAAACAAAAGTAATTTTCACTATTGAAAGCTGGATGACGTTGCACGATTTCTTTTTCAATCGCCCAAAAGTATCTCATGGGTTAGACCTAAATATTTCCTTAGGCGAAGAAAACTTTTTATTTTTTATGCTATCAAACGAACATTCATATAACAATATATGAATCAAGATATGAAATCGTATTGATAATCATATCTCTACATGTATAACTGACCGCACTCTGCTGCAGGAAAATTCTTGAGAAAATTTGAAAACATATTCGGCGGCTTATAATTCAAAAGAAAAATCCATCGTAAAATCCCTATTATACAAGCACTTATCTCGGCTTATCTCCGATCATTTACTTTGTTCTACACGAATAAATTCCAATAAATAATGTCCCTCTAGTCCAGTTATTCGGATGAGACCATAAATTTCGAAATTTATTACAGCTGCTGTCTTAGACAGTGTACTTAAGAGCTCGGGAAAAAAATCTTTCCGTCGAACGAGCCTCCTGATCAAAGGCGTAAAGCGGCATTAAAACGCGCGCGCCGAAATTCCTCTCGCCTACTTCGTCCGAGACTTTTAAGCAGATATTACAGTCAAAAGAAATGTCGCGAGGAGATCTTACATCGAGAAGTCGTAACTTAAAATGTTTGACTTGCTAATTTCTGCGCGAGGATTTATGTGACTGCACTAGCATAATGCCTTTTTACAACTATAAACTTCAATGTACTTTTTCCCTTTCGACTGGTACACCAATAACGCCGAGCATAATAAAGCAATTATCGTCAGAAATAATATTACGATAATTAATATAAAACCACTCGAATGCAGCTTAAATAATTAAAATACGTGCAGTAAAAAGAGTCACCTCATTATTACAACCTACTTTATTATAAAGTACAAAAAAAAAAAAAATAAATAATTTCGCATCCACCGTTGTTAACATTAAAAGCATAACTTATTAACATTTACAAGCCCTGGGAGCAATTTCAATTAAAAATCTAATTACGAGCGCATTTTAAACACCTGTTTACGCCGCGTTGATACCCGCGCAACCGTCCTTCTGCACCGAGCAAGGCGCAGAAAAAAAAAATAAAAAAAATTTGTCCGCACAGTCAAAAGCCGACAAATCGAAAGAGAAAAAGCGCTCGGCGATTCCCGGCGGCACGGCGCGGGACAAACCCGGCGCGAGCGCGAAAAAGTAGCCCTCGCGCGGTTCTACCTCTGTCTCTCTCGGTCCGCGCACGGAGAGCTTGGAGGTGCATTATGCGGCGCGTGCCCCTGGGGCCCGGCTCGGTCCGCGCCACCGTAGAAGGCCGCGCGCCGCACCTGCCCCGGCTGCTTGGGCCGCGGCCGCTGAATCGCTACTACGGAATTAACCGAGAAAGACGTTATTGAGCGCATAAAGCGGCCAATTACTCGGCGGCCGCTGCGCCCGAGCGTCGCGCCGCCCATCCGCGATCGCCCGGCGCGCCGATCGATAGAACGAGAATTCGCGCGCGCGCGCGCTCGCTCGCTCGAGGGGAGGGGACGAGCGGAAAGGACACGAGCCGAGAGGAGTATAGATGCGGCCCGATACCGTTAGCGGGGCCTCTAATAAAGTAAATAAAGAGCCTGCCGGACAAGTTGCTCCCCCCCCCTCCGTCCCTCGCCCCTCTTCGACGAAAAGCATCCTTTTTTTCATCTTCTTGGCCGTCCTTCTCTGTCTTTTCGTCTCTCTCGCTCTCGCTCGCGTTCCTGCGTTCTCGCGTGGGTTTGCCTCGGATGCAGCGGCATCCGAGGGACGGCAAGTGGAGGCCCGGCTCGGTCGTCGGCAAGTCGCCAAGAAAATTCGTGAATCGCCTACACTGGGGAAAGAAGACTCGCGGGCAGCTTGCTCGATGGAGCTAGCGGGCGCTCTATTTTCAGTTACTCGCGTACTAATTGCAACAATGACTGTGCTGTTTCCGATTATTCTTTATTTGCTTCTGTCGCTTTTTTCCGAATGCATTCGGTTTCTATGTACCACTCAACTATTTTTCCAAAACGTTTAGTTACGCAAGATTTATTTTACGATGAAATTGAAGAAAAAAAAAATTGTTTGTAATAATTGTTATCTTCAAATGTTTGCTAGTTTCCACGAGTAAATTTCTTTGGTACAACTTTGAATAAACATTTCGTAGAGAATGCAATTATCGCAAATGGAATATCGTGAATTAAATAAACTAGAAAAAGTGATTAATGGCCGACAAACATCAGTAAAAATCATATTTATTCATATAAGTAATGCATGATGTTGTTAGTGTCACCATAACATCAGCTATTAGCCATAGATAAATCAACAATGACGTTCGCAACCGAATGCATCAATAATTCAGCATTCCTATTACCGCGTTATCGAACAATAACGACAACTTTATCGAGCGGCGAACACGGTATATAGGAGCGGTGAAAAAAATTAATGCTTCAGTCATATTTTCAACCCTGTCGAAGCGCGTAATCGGCTTAATAAAACACGGAGGCGATTCGGTGCGTCCCACGAGCGGCGCACACCGCGCGAGGCCTGCAGCTCGATATTCGCGGCCGGCACTATCGCTCCCCCCAATCGGCGGAGTAATCAGCGTGAACTCTTAAATTATGCGCGCATTATCGTAATGTACAGAGGCGCGACGTCCACTTCCAGACTGTCCTTCTCGCACCTTCTGCCTCCCTCTCGTTCTCGCCCGTCGTCCGCACCTGCCGCGTAGGCCGAGCCGGTACTGTATGCCACTGCTCGCGTGCTCTCGGCCTTTCGCACATACTGCGTCAGATACGCTTTCCTTATATAGCCTTTTCATACTTTTCTTGCGCTTTTTCGCTCGTCGTCGCAGGATGTTGAACTTTTAAGGTGCTTTAATTATAGCAATGAAATTTTATTTCTGAGTTATTAAAATTCACTCTTATAGAACGAGTATTTATTAGGATTAATCTTTTAATATAATCTAGTCATTAAAATTGTTTCCAGATAAAAATTAACTATCATTAGTTTCCGATTTATCGCTAAAATTCAGTCCATATCGAAATTTTCACTAGTGAAAAAGAAAAAGGAAATTTTTATTTGCTTTTGTTACGAAAAAAAAAAGAAACAATCGGGAGGGTTTCAAAAAACAATGACGAAAGAGATTAAAGAGACTTGGCTAAAGTACCAGATTTCGTGTACCCTTCATGTCTATTTCAAAATAAGGAGAGTTGCGGGCTCGACTGTCGCACGCGAGACTCGTGAGCAAGCGCTCGCTTGGGCTCTCTCCTTTCTTTTTATTCTCTTTCCCTATCGAAAAGTGCTCTCCTTGTGTAACACGACGTGCAGTCCCCGGGCTTTATACGGAAAGCGGATACGTTCGACGCCTTCGGACGGCCGGCGGCGCACTCGCTTGTCTTATGATTTTGTTTTCCCTTTCTTTCTCTCCGCCGCAACGGTCTTGCGCGCATGCCGTTACAGGTAAATCCTCGCCGCGACTCGAGCCGAACTTAAAAGTACTCTTAATTAGTCAAATTAGCAATGGTTCGTGTCCCGCAAATGTAACAGAAAATTAATTGTCGTTTCTATTAATTTCAAAATATGCTAATTTATGCGACTTTCAAAATCCGATATCAAATACTCAAACAGCTGAAAAAGCACCTTAGTTCTACAAATAGAATCCGTCTGCGTTCGAGTGGCTCAACTATTACTCTAAACGAGTGTTTTTTTTTAATCTTATTTATTCAATTATAAAAAATTGGTTATTGTTACGTTCATACGGAAGCAGCTACACTTTCATTGAGGTAATGGCCCATTGAAGTATCTATCACCATACGTAATTCGAGTTTTATCTCGTTAACACTCGGAGGATATGTAATTTGCCCAGGTTAATTTGAAAAAAGTGGCTCCAACGAGAAAAGGCTAGAGCATGAAATGTAAATGGTCTCAGCGCAACGATCACCAGCGAAGATAATTCAAAGCACGCGCGCTTAAACACTCTGGCGCGTTATCCCCGGCATAATAAAAGGGAACCAATTTTATGCTCCATAAATTGTTTTCTCAGTCGCGTTAAAGTCCAAAGTGTTGAATTACACAATGCGCTTACGCGCGCGGATCTACGCACAAAACCTATTATACTTTCTTCATAAAATACACAAATACGAGTGCACACGCGCGCGCAGCCCCGCTAATGGAACATGTAGGCAATTTAACGATTGTAAGCGGAATTCTCGCATTTTTTTTTCCGCGCGCCGATGATAAAGTGCGCCGGGCGGGGAAAAGCGACGTTTTAATTTAAGAAAAGGCCGCGAGAGGAGAAATCCAATTTCCGGCGCACCGGAATGCCCAGTTTCCAATTACAAACAAATGCATCGGCAAATTATTAGCGCGAATTAATCGTCGTCGCGCGACCGGACAGCCGCGGAGCGCGAGAGGCGCCGTCTCGACAAAAAGAAAAAAAGAAAAAAAAAAAGAGGAAGAATGGTAATATAACGATTGCGCGACGCTCGCGCGCGGACTTTGCTTTCACCGCTGAGCGGCGGCGATTTCACCGCGTAGATAAGGCCCCGGCGCAACATCGGAAATTAATATCTGCCGCGGCGGCGTCGCGCGCGCTCGCGCTTTAATTGAGCCGAGGGGGCCTCTCGCGCGCATCGGCCACTTATGCAACGCCGCGCCGTAAAGTAAAGCGCGTGTCCCGGGCGCGTAAGAAAGAATGTAATGAGGCCATTGTCTCGGCGGCGCGGCGGCCGTCTCGTTAGAGGCGGGCCTGAGGTTTATCACCCAATTATCATTGACAAGCTGCGAGCGCGCGACAAAAAGCGTTATAATGCGAGCGCCGAAAGCGCCGCGGCAATCAGGCCGACATCATCTGCATACAAGCGTCGCCTGACGCGGCGCGGCGGTAGCGCGAAAAACGCGCCGCCCCTTTGTGCCTTCGCCGCTCGCGCGCCTCTTCTCTGCAATTTATTACGCATAATGCGCGAGCGCCAGACTGCACAATCGCCGGTGTTTCAGGAGGTTTCGCGCGCGGCATTGTGCCGCCGCAGCGGCCAGGCGCTCGCCGCACCGCGATGGCTTATCTCGAAAACCCGCACGCGCCCAGTCTCTAACTTACTCACAATAGCCGGCAAATGGACGATGCTAATAATCTTCATTTTTCTTGCTTCTTTTACTTTGCCTCGTCATTGATTTTCTTCCCCTTATAACAACCCTTACATTGCTGAACATCGGTCTATTCGCGTGTTCTTGTAGATTTTACAGCTGCCGCTATGTGCTTGAAGATAATACAACTTTTTATTCGTATTTATTAATAACGATAAAAATTATTGTCGAGAGTTTTAAAACAGACTTCTAAATTAAAACTAAATGTAAGATCAGGTTTCAAAAAGAAGGAACACGTAATATCATCTGTTCAACCTGTCATCGCAATTAAACTGATTAATTAGTTGTTAAAACCCGTCTGCCAGGGAACGAACAAAAGAGGAGAAAATTCGCTAAACAGAAAAAAAAAATAATGTCAATTCAACAACCGTCGGAAAAGAGAGTCCGAGGTCAAAGAAAGCCCCGGCATGAAAAGCCTCGCGCTGATCGCGTCGAGTGAAGTGCACGCACGAGAACGAGAGAAAAGAAGGAACCGAGGGGCGAGAGCTTGTATTTTCTCAAATATTCTTAATTGCGTTCTTTCAATGTATCCGCATGCGAGGAAAAGAGACGAAAAAAAAAAATTGGAAAGAGAGAAGGGAAGAGAGGAAAGCGGCTCCCGGGCGACCACCCGCCGTGCGCCCGATTGGCACGCAGCCACGATCCGCGGCTCGCTTTTTTTCGCCCGCGCGTTGCTCTTTATCCCGCGTTCTCGCAGCCGTCAAAAGGCAATTGCCGCCGGACATAGCGCGCGGGCCGCGATACCTTCGTATCCCGACCTAAGAAGCCCAAGCGAGCGAGACATTCGGCCTCTTAATTGAATTATATCCCAGACGACGGTGTGGTCGGTGCACAATGGCGCGTTTTCTCCGGCACTCGCGCGCCGGTGTCTCAGTGCGCTAATAACGACGGCAAATTTGTCCCGACGAGTCATTAATTAAAGTATTTTGTAACGAGCTGCACGGGGCGCCGCCTCCCTCCTCGCGCACGCGACTAACGCTTTTAATCGCGGAATTGCTAATGTTTCTGAAAAGAGAGAGGGAGTATATTCTCTCTCCTCCCGCGAGGAGGTGGGCGCGGTGCGGTCTTTCAGCCGCGGGGGACGACTCTACCCTGACGAGCTCGCGAGACGCGCGTATATCTCCGGCGTGCATCGTAATGCGAGAGGGACGGCGGCAGCACTTATAGGTGTGTATTTAAATGGGCGCCGCGGTGCACGCGTATACGTATATATATATGTGTGTATATATATGAAACGAGCGCAGCCTCGCGGGCTAAATCAAAGAGCCTATTGAAAGGGTCCGGCAGCGCGGCACTGGCCTCCCCCTCGTGTACCCCATTCTTTCCGCCCTTCATTTAAAACCGCGCGGTTTTTGCAAAAACCCCACGGCGGAAGATCCGCGCCGACTCTTGTCGCTGACTTCGTTATCTCGTCTACTGTCTGCTTTTCGGTGTGTGCGAAGAATGTAAAAGGACGCCTTTATGTATCGTTGAACGAACGCGCGCGCGTGCGCGCTGTATGCTATTCTCTCAAGAGCCATCTGTTTTGCTAATTGTGTAATGGACGTTGCGATGCTCCTCGCCGAGATGAACAATGCGCTAATTAGCACAGAGTAACTTTCTTCTACTTTCGTAATAAAATATTTTATTAAAATTCGCTTTTATTTACATTTTTTTGCTACGCAAGCGGTGTTGCGTATTTAGGTTACTTTGTTGTAAGCGAATAACTTGAATTAATTAAGAAAAAAATAATATGATCGACATATCCGTTGGTTAAAATTAAGAACAAAGTTAATTCACGTCTATTAAAAGAATGTTTAATGAAAATTTAAAAAAACCAATTAAATTATTATTATCAATATTCAATATGCATATTTAATGTGTTTACTCTAATTGAAAATTTTCGGAAGAAATTGTATAATAATAAATGTAATATTAATTTAAATCTCCGAGATACACTATCGTGACAAGTGCGATTACCTAAAGTCATTGAAGCCTATCTTGTACCTGCGAGTGTACAATCAAGAACGAAGCGATCGCCGATGTACGGAGAAATTTAGAGCGCCTGGAGTGCACCGCGAGCGTGTGCAGATACTTGCATAATAAGAGCGACAGAGAGTCGAGTGGAGGTAAAAAAAAAGGAAAGAGATGGATATGCGCTCGAGTGCGCGCAGCGTATGTATACGCGAGGATATCGGCTTTTACCGTACCCACGGTGTTAGATTTTTTACGCCGAGCATTAAGTTTCTCCGCTCGAGTCGCGTCGGCCGAGGAGCGGCACTTTTGCCTTCCCCGATCGGCGAACAATGTTGGTACACTCCGTGTCATTCCAGATTTTCCGGCTGCTGATGCAACTGTTTGAACTTTGATTTTTATGCGTCTTTGCACACTGAGCGTCTAAGTAAACACTCGGCCATTGTCGAGCCCAGGCCGCTGGACAGCAAAAGTATTGCGCTATTGAATGTATATGGTAAAATTTCGATTCCACCGACAGATCCCGGCTTAGAAATACACCGACGTATTGCTTACTATCAATTTTTTAATTTTTAACGCGAATTTTTTGTAAGATAGTATTCAATTGATTAAAGTAAATAAAATAACAAAGTCAGAACAAATTTATAAAAGTTAATTTAAAAAATTAAATAATAATGTAATACGAGACATTGTAATCATTTGTTAAATCGCAATAAATGCAGGAGTTGGAATCCAAAAATAATTTACATATTAAATTTGAAAACTTGTTTACGCGATAATAATTTTTTCATAATAAATGATGAATAACTAGAACTC
The DNA here is from genome assembly GCA_035582955.1 of Sycophila texana. NCBI lineage: Eukaryota > Metazoa > Arthropoda > Insecta > Hymenoptera > Eurytomidae > Sycophila > Sycophila texana. The sequence goes on along the minus strand of JAWWEN010000024.1, from coordinate 1,045,305 downwards.
CGCGCGACAATTCCGTACTATCTAAAAACAAACCGAATCGCTAATTAATCCAAGAAAAGCTCGACCTGCTTTTTAATCTCTCGCAAACAAAAATTCGAGTCGCCAAAAATTTCCGCGTCTCTCTCCATCACTCCATAGTTAATGAATTCGTCGAACGTGTCAATGTAAAAAGCTTTTAATCCCACCGCAAGAATGTCGCGTCTATTTTCGCCGAACTGCGCACGAAGATAGCCGCGACATGCTACCGCAAAAACGAATGAAAAAAAAAAGAATGAAAGAATGGGGCAAACGGCGATTCGGTTTGTTGTAACCAAACCGAAAGCGCTTTCTCTCTCGCTCTCTCTGCATCCGGCGTCTTTGTCGCTCGGCCCGCGGTCGTCATCCCGTCATCGTCGCGTATAAATCAAGTCCCGCCTAATTGCCGACATAAATTATTGTGATTCACCTCTCTTTCTCCAACGCGGGCGTCGCGGCGTTTTCGCCTGCAACCGACCTTCCGCATACGCACGCATCTCTCCCTCTCCTCTCTCTCTCTCTCTCTCTTGCTCATTTTTTTTCCTCTCCTCTCTCCCTCGCCATTCTCATCTCCGCTGTGCCTCTGTTATCTGCCATCCTTTTACTACGGCTCCGCTTTAACGACACTCAATATTCATGAACGGCGAGAGGTCGGCTTCTTCTTTGGCTAATCAATGGCCGGCGACGAGAGCATACGGGCAGCGCCTCGACTTCTCCCACGACTTTTCGGCAGCGAAGCCGAGACGCATAATACCGAGGCCGATTTCGAGGATGCCGTTATCGGCTCGCGCGGCTCCGCAGAAAAGAGCGCCGAAATCCCGACCACCGTCCTCGAGCTCCTTCTCTCTCTTATCCGAGCTTCTTTTTAATCGACGCACTTTGCATTTTTTTTTTATCTCCTTTCCATAAGAATTCATAAAAGCTGAGTCGCCGATCCGAGCGCGAAAGAATGCGAAAGAACCGACGAACGCGAGTAAGTCTTTTTGTACTTTATGGATTCTTTTTCTACTTTTCAATAATCTGGAAGAATACCTTATTTTTATCTTTTATTAGTGTTGTATCCAATTGTAAATATTCAAATAAATAAAAAAAAGAAGTCGCAAGCCGAAGATTAATAGGATTCTTAAAAAGTATAGTCGATGAAACGAACTTACGATAAACAATGCCAAAGCTAAGCTTGGGAACATAAAGACTGCAGTTTGTAGCAGAGCGATAAATTCGAGATTATGACATATGCATATGTACGTATAAGCGTATTACGTTGGATGCTTATAAACCGAGCCGAAAAATCGCGAAGCCGTGAGAGCGCGTGTGATCGATCGCTTGCGGGGTTACGCAATCCGTTAACCGCGATATTATACTTCGAACCGGAGCGCGACACAATCGACGTCCTTGGGAGGACACCTGTATGATCTTTGCATAATCGGCGAAATTGAATGATAGAATCATTCATGCGCGATTACGTACGCGGGGATGCGAGATAACGCTCGGAGCGTAGTGTCACTGTGTGTACACACGCAAAATTTATTGATTGTACATTTAGCGCGTATTATGCTAATTGTTTTGAGAGTGTTTAAATTTTTGCAAGTGTTGTGAATATTACACACGAAAAAAAAAAAGGAATGAGTAATTGTTGACGTTTATACCATCAGGTGTTAGTCTGCCTGATTTGAGCCTGCTATTGTTCACTTTTTATAGTACGACACTAGGTAATAAATATCAAGAAACTATGGCTGGATTTGCTACAAAACGAAAGATTAGCAGTGTAATATTTAAACTTTAAATTTATTTTTAATTTTCAAATTCGTACTTTCTTCAAGATTTATCGAATCAACTATTCATGAATGAAATATAGCCGCGGAAATTGTAGTTATTTTATCTTTTTATTTATCGGGCAAACCAGTACATTTTTTAATTCTCAGCTTAGTATGCACATAAAAATATTGTTTACGCTTGTGACGTATGCTTCGAAAGTTCGATAAATAGCAATAACGTTAATAACCGCTCTACTTGTGTAATTATTACGTAATCTAATCCGCTTACATTTTTTTAAACACACCAAAATTAGTCTTTTCTAAAAAAAAAAAAAAAATTATAAATCAACGAAGCGAGAAATTCTGCAGAAAATGTACGTTTTTTGTTGAGTCTACTTTTAGTTATCAAACAAGAGCAACAATCTAAAAACAATAGAAATTCCAATGTAGATTTCGGCTCGCGTGTCAAGCCTCGAAGGCTCGAATTCAGTCGTGCGAAAAATGAAGATTGCCAGCTCGCTAAACGCCTAGTCAGCCGTCGAGTGCGAGTAGACGTACCAGTCGATCGTAGCCGTAGGCTTCCCCCGCCCGGTCCTCATATATCGGCGAGGCGACGTCGCAGACAGAGACTTATTCCGCGCCCATCCGTCCCCATGTGATTGTCATTTTCCGGCTTGCATCCGGCACGGCGCTTTTTCTCTCCGGCACTCGCTTAGCTCGCGCTTTTCAATTATTTTTACGATGACGAGGAGCCTCGGCGTCTCGCGGCCGCCCCACAAGAGAGAGAAGGAACGAGGAAAAAAAAGGGGGGCACACAGCCCCGCCAAGGCCGCCGCGCACCGCGGCAATTACTAGGGCTATCGACTGGCGGTGCCATCCTCGAGCCGAACCCCTAAGAGTTCGACGGCACTGAGCCGCAGAGGATTCGACGGATTAGCCGCACACGCGCTCGCCAAGTGTTTGTGGATTATTCGCCACTCTCCCTCCAGCTCGTTCCCATTTTCTAGGACAGTTCGCACTTTTATTTCGAGTCATGAATAAGAAAGTCATTTTTTTACCAGAGCTTTTCATGCATATTCTAGTTAACGGCTTATATCATCATTTTTTATTAAATTTCTGTTTTTTTTTTATATTGAAAATAAATATCAAAGAATTTCTTTAATTCTTTTTAAGAATGCAAATATTTCGCAGTTATTTTAATTTATTTTTTTCAGTTTACGCAGGGAGAAATTTTTATAAAAAAAATTAAAAATAATTTAATAAAGGGTACGATAGCTATAGAAAAATGAAATATAGACTGTGTATAATTAACCGAACTGTATTTTTCATTACAAGTGCAGTACCTTTTTTCATTTGACAAGTATGAATGCACTTCCTATAAAACATTCAAATTTTTTCTAAATTTGAATTAATCTTTTTTTTTTTTTTTACTTTCCGAGTAGCTACAAAGAAATTTATTTTCATTAATCCCTAAAGAATTACTCAGTAGTATTAACAAAAAAATAGCGTTACGAATTGCAAAAGAAAATACCTTCACAGTATAACAAAAAATAATTCGTCATGATATTTTCACTTCAAGAATATAACTATTATAGGACGATAGCGTGCGTTTATAACCCATAACTATACGCCTGTATTTCTTTACTTGCAGTATTTATCGTTCGTATTATTCGTAATCTTTTTGAATTATCTGTGGATTACCCAATTTCCTTCCCCACGTGAGAAAATAAGTAAAATTAATTTAATTGCGCCCCGGCTCGCAATGTTTAACCGTGTAAACAATGTTTCCGTCACTTACAATCAAGATAGGAAATTGCTACTTGAGCACGTATTATTACGCCGCTCTACCATTCCAAAGTAGAAGTCAAAAATAATGATCGATTGCGTCGCGTTTGTCTGTCAACGGTGAAAAGACGTGCCACTTGTTTTTTTTTCCCCGAGGTCAATTAGCATCCCCCGTGACGGCGGCATAGAGAGAAAGACAGAGAGAGCCGGAGTCGCGAATAACCCTCGAGTCGTCAGCGAGCAAGTATTAGCTCCCCCATTTCGTCCGGTTCATTGTAAATTAATTACCTGGAAACGAAGAATTTCCGCTGCTGGTGCGGACGGGGCTTGTAACGCACTCGTTGAAAAAAAAACTGAATTCAATGGAAAGTAAAAACTGTCCTTTGATCGAGCCCTCGGACGAAAGATGGCTTTTGCCCGGGCTGGACCGTCCGAGATAGAAAAGGATGTATAGAGTACTCGGACGTACAGAGAGAAAAGGGCAAGAGGGCTGCCTATTTTTGTTGCTTTTTTCTCTGTCTCTTTTCGTGACCGGCAAAGGGCATCGGCAATTCACATGCACACGAGACCGACGTCCTTTTTTTTCTGAACAAACTTTAATTAGAAGCTTTGCTTTACTTTGCTGCAGAAATCTTTCGTTTTGCGATATTCGCATGCACACTAAATTAATTTAGTAAGCCGCGCTCTACTCTGCGCATTCGTACTCGGGCTTTTAATATTATTTTTAGGACAAGATAAATCGGATAAATTTTATTTTATTTTGTCCTCATATTTATAGGGCAGTCGTAAATTATAATTTTCTGACGTTTTACCTTAGTACAATATAAGGTGAGATCGCACTCTTCTCAATATAAAAAAGAAATAATTTTATCCCCTTTTTAAAAATTTATAAAAGATCTCCTGCTAAAGTAAATTTCAATCAGATGCAAATTTAAATTAAACAAAATTCAAATGGCTCCCTTCACTTCTTTTGTCATAAATTAAGTAGTCGGCGTAAGTAATCCTCTCACGGCGTTCGAGAAAAAAAATTGCCTATGAAGCAAAATAAATAAACCCGCCTGCGAGCAAAAAACAATAAGCCTATACCAGCCCCTCTAGGCTCCGGCATCGGCTCATAGGTGTGGTTGCGAAATTTTCGAGTGTCTGGAGGTCACCGAGAGATTCGCGAGTCGTCACTAATTGCATTAGAAAACGAAAAGCGTCTCGCGCTTCTCCCACGGACGCGGAGACCTCTGGGACTCTCGGCGCTGCCGCGATGGATCGGCCGTTTTCACCTGGCCAAACAAAACAAGCAGGCCCGGCGACTCGCCTCTCCGCTGACCCTCCCCCTCCTCCAGCTCTGCCTCTTCGCAGTGTCATTGTGTTTGCATTGTTATGTTAATCAGTCGAGAAGGCAGTGACAATACGTCAACTTCAATTTAGGAAGCGACTTGGAAAAGGGAACGCGCGCGCGCCCGAGCAAATATTAACTGAGCAAATCGTTAGTGCTCGTCTCCGCGCTTCCCCGCGCTCGCGGCTATTATCGAAAGCTGCGTCCTGCGACGCGCATGCGCCGCGAGAGATCGTCAGGGGCACCAAGCAGTAGTGGCGCATCTTACAAATTATGCGTGTACCCAGTCACACAAGCTCGACGTGCACAAACAATCCTGCCGAATCGCAAATCATTTCTTTTTCACTTCGCGCTCATGTGCGGGATGTTTGCTCGCGGAGAGATACATTGAAATTTTCTGTTTTTCTAAACTGTGGAAATATTTGCCCTGTGACGTTTCGACATTTGCCATTTTTTTTCTTTTTTTTTTTACTCGAGCTAATTGACTGACGTTCGCTTAAAAATATTGTTCCTCCCCGGACGTGTTTGCTTTACGTGCGAAATTAATTATTGTCGGATAAAAAAAAAAAGTTTTTTTCCGCTAGCGGCGATTATAATCTTAAATGAAGCATTGTCTGCGCGAATTATTATCGTCCATCTCGGTCTCGCTTAGGAAAAAATATTTCTTTCCAGACGCTGTATTAACCGAGTGAAAATTGTGCATTCCACTAAAAAGAAAAAACAATTGCACGGAGTAATAAATTTTCATGAATAAAAAAAATTATACTTTACAAAAAGCTCCGCGGAAAGCGCGACGATCGCGGCGCAGGCATTGCGAGTATAGCGTGAGATCCTTCCAGTTTTCTCTTCCCCCCTCCCTCTCGAGAGTGCGATCAGAATGGGTTCGCCGCGGTCGCAGATTGCGCGCGGGGGATTCAATTAAAGACTCACAATGCACCTCCACGGGCCATTGTGCTTTTTTAGCTTAGTGCGTCGCGCGCCGTCGGGACAATAACGGGGGCAGTTGACGCCGGCGAGTCGACCCTAACGAGTCGCGCCGCTAATAACGCAGTGCGCAGCGTGCCGTCGCTCCTCGAGCGGGTGGTGCACGACCTCTCGAAGCCCCGGCGCCGGGCCCACACTCGAGCCCCGTTGGGTGCTCGCCCGGGCTTCGGGATTGCTTTGGCTCTCAGACTCCCAGACTCTTCAGCCGCGTGTTTGCTCCGTCAATTAGGCGGGATTACGTTTTTTATTTTCAGATGACGCGGAGGATTTTCCTCGCTTTCCACGTTGCGTTGACGTGCCGTTTCATTCTGAAGAGCTTTCGAGCGATAAAACTGGGTCATCGATCAACGTACATTTCTTTTATTCCAAGAGATAGAAAAAAATTAGTGAAATTGGAGGGTTACTTGGTCATCGTTTTATAGATCAGTTCTGAATGTTTAAATTGCGATATGAAATTTTTATGAAACGTATTAAGCGATCGAGTTTATTAATTATCAGACTATTTAAAACATAATAAATAATGTGCTGTAGCAAGAAATCGCGATGTATGTCTTCAAATTTTATTTATTTTTAATTAAAAAAGAAAAAAAATAAATTATACTACACAAGCAGAAGAGTTAAAAAAATAATTCACTATTTAGTACTGCAATTTTTTATAAATCCAATTGTTTGTTCGGCAAGATTTCTAACTATAATACCTAGTACTTTTTATCAAACAATTTTATACCTAACAAAAAGTTTTTCGATTTTTATGATTTATGCTCCACTAAATATCCCTCCTACAATTCGAAAATGCGAGCAACAAATTAAAATTTAATCCCGCAAATGATAAATTAAATCTCGCGATGATCCATACAATGCAAGCTGAAGCGCAGCGGTATTTTTTTTGCACGGCCGTGACTCTCTCCATCTCCCGCACTCTCCAGTGCGCCGTTATCTTTGTTTCTTCCTTTCCCGCGCTCTTTAGTCCTTTGACGCCCTCCTGGCGCGCGGCGTGTAACGCAATTACGATTGTTGTTTGAATGAACAATCAAGCGCCCTCGAGACGCGCCCCAATCATTCAATTTCTGTTCAATCGACTTCTGCACGCGGCAAAGGCAGGAGCGCGCGAGAACGAGCGGCCAGCCCTTCCTTTGCTTCGCGGACCCTTCCCATATCGCCGCATCTCCCTCTTCCTCTCCGCCCCTTGACTTCTTCCCTTTTCTTGCCTACATATTGCGCGACAATCGCATTTCCTACCCCACCTCTGCACGAGAACGTTTTTAGCGATCGTTTAATTTTTTTTTCTTTTAATTTTATTAGCATTTTATCGCGTGACCAAGTAGAATGGAGTGCTTATGAAAAAATATTCACGCTCATTGCGTGAGCTTCCTCGAGCGTAACTCACAACTGTAAAAGCGTGTTAAGACTCAAATGGGCTCATTATACGCGAACGGCTCTCGTTAGATTCTTTTAATTTTACGATTATCTAATTATTACTTAATAAAACAAGCGCTAATAGACGTGCTACCGACCATTTTGATTTTTTTTTTGTTTTTGTTTTGTTTTTGAATGTACAAACCGCTAATCGCTTTTCGGTATGAATTCGCACTTTTTCTCATAAGGTAACAGCGAAGCTCGAGCAGAGCGTATACTAATTACAGGAGCTGCGGAGGCTGCTTCATCAGAAAGACCATTTGCCCAGAAATGTTTTCAACGCACAATTGAGAATATACTCGTACCGTTGCCATTCTTATTTCTCCCGTTTACTTCTCTCTCCATCTCGCCTACTCCTCTCCTACAGGCGGAAATTTTTTTCGTCTTTCAGCAACAGTTACACACTCTCCCTCTCTCTCCCTCCTTTATTACCGGCGCGCAACGCTTTGACACGCACGTTCGTCGGTAGCCAACTCGGCGATCGCCCGCGCGCCTAACAAAGTGACTCTTTGGAACTTCTTATTTCCTGGCGGTGACAGGGCGCGTATTAGCCCGGCGAAAGAAAGCTAATAACAGCCCGGGCGCACGCGAGTGCGAGCGAGAGATGCTGGGCCTGGAGCGAGGCTACCTGCCTCCTTTCTCTCGGCGTCTCCCCCTCCCATTAGGGAGCGTGCAACGGGCACGTCGCCGACGCGGACGACGCACTCCACGGCGCTTTTTCGCGTGCGTGCGCCGAGCGCGAGCCGCGTGCAGGAGCCGAGCGCCCCGGACGAAACCCAGTTATTAGCTCGCCCTGCATCGGGACGGCCTCTTGCTCATCTCTCTCTCTTTTCTGCGCCGGTCTCTCGCGCTTGGCTCCTATATCCTCTCGTTTCACTCGCGGCGTTATGCGCTTAGCGCTCCTTTTTTTTTCTCATAGACATTTGACGCTTCTAATTGCGGAGCGCCCGAATATATATATGGGATCCAGTGCGCGATGCCCGGCATATTTAACGAGGTACATCGCTAAGTGTTTCGTGTCGGGAATTTAATGAGTTATTATGCATTTCATGAGCGTGTTTTTTCAATTATTTCGCAATCACGCCGGCATCGATGCATTTTTGAGAAGCCAGACCGCAGTAGGAAATCCGCGCGTGCACAGGCACTGACTCACTTGCGTGTAAAAAGAGCACAATATCGTACGCGAAATCGGCGCAGTCATGCATAATGACTTGCAGCGTTTTAACTGCGGATCAACTTATAGGAAATTAATAACTGTTTACTCAGGGAATATATGGAGCGCGGATTCCTGGATAATAGCCGTTCGATGTCGCCGCGACACGCGCTTGTATGTTTCGCTCTTATTAATATCCGAGGTGCGCTGACGTCAGCCGCGAGCGGACGGGGAAATAGCGATAGTATAGGGAACGGCTAGACCGAGGCATATCGAAGGAGGGAGAAAGAGAAAAAGAAAGAGAGAAAGAGCCGCTCGGCAGATAGAAATCCCTGGGTTATTTTGTAATGAATTAAGCGTCGCGCGAGCGACTTCTTTCCCCGGGCGCGCGCGAGGTGAGAGCGTGGAAAGTGCCTCGTTAATCCCGGCCGGCGCGGGCCCCATTGTCGCGGCGACGCGCGAAAATAATTCACGCGTCGGGCGCGAGTCGCCCGACAATGTCTGCGCGCTGAATCGCGAGATATGAATCGTCTTTGTGCGGAGCGCGCCCGCCTTTTTCCTTTTCAACCGTCAAACGGATTTTAACGATCTGTAAATATTTAAACTGTCGGCGCGATTAATCAAATACTATATATATGTATATTATACCTTCGGCGCCGCGGCAAATTAAATTAAAGACCTTTGTTTCCTAACTTCTGCGTCTTCTTCGGTATACAAGTTTCGCAGTGAGCGAATAATTCTCGTCGTAGAAAAAAAAAGAAAAGGCGTCCGGTGCGGAAAACGACTGGCTCCGCTAATTCGAACATTCTTAAAGCGCCAAGTCGGTGCTTTTGGCGAATCGGCACTTTTAATAAGACGTCGGGAGCCGCGACCCGAGAAAGAGTTGTAGAGCTGGAGCGCTGATCGCACACAGCACCACCGCACTCGCGCGTACATAATACGTGTATATACAAGCCGGAGCGGAGAGCGCGAGGCGAGGCGGGAGGGAGAGAAAGAGAACCGAAGGAAAGTTCGCGGCGCGCGCGAACCGGGTGAACGGCCTGCCGCGTCCTTGCGAACCACCTGACCACACCGGTCGTACCGCCACCATGCGGACTCTCCAGCATCCTTCGCCGGCCGAGCGAGCTAACCGCGTTTCCCTCTCCTCCGAGGCGGCCGCGCGCTCGAGTTTCTCCGATTGCGCTGCGAGCACCACACATGCACGCGGGCTCCTCTCTCGCGCGCTACTCGCGCGGCCTTTTGTTCGCCGCGGCGGCCCTGCGCTGACAACTCGTTCGCTGAGCTTTTGGTAGTTTTCCAAAGGTTTAGAGACATTCGTTTTCTTTTTTTTCTTTTTTTCATTTAATTCTACGATGTTGCGTGTAATTTATGAATTATTTATGAGAATTCATTTTGGGCAACTGGGATAAAGTTGTATTATGGCGATAGACTTTCAAAAAGTGCGCGCACTATAGCCTTATTAGAAAAATTTACGGTTTACACAAAGTCATGCATTGTATTACACTTGACACGTGAAAATCTGTATATACATTTTTAACGAGCATTTTTTAAATAATTTGTTATTGCTAGGAAGGAAGTGAAATGAGTATTTATAAGCGTTGACAATTATTACAAAGGACGTATGAATAAAGCGGCGGTAAACTTTCCATTTGCCAAGTTGTCAATCACACTGGAGAGGATAATTAAGCGAGTAAATTGAAAACTTTCGTTTGAATAATCAATTGAAGTGCAGACGCCAGTTTTACGGCGTATAAATTTATTAATATCAATCATGCGTCGCGAACTCGACTTACAGCGCTCGGGCGCAAAATTTTCAATTAGATTTCATAAATTTCTGCAAATCTGCCCGCCGTCGTATATATGCCTCGCGTGTGTGCAACACGTGCGCATATCTCGCGTTACTTGCCTCTCGGCGGACAACGGTTTTTCCGCGTATCACCTCCGCTCGCCCGCTCTATCTCCGTCTCGCCTCTCTTCCGCTCTTTTCGAGTACTCGTTCGCGGCAATTTGTCATTCATCGATGTCTAATCTCCTCCGACGTACGGCGGGGGCTTAATCTACGACGGTGTAAAAAGCCTTGTCAATTACGATATGAAAAATAATATCATTTCGAAACGAGTTCCAGCAGCGCGCGCGCTCGTATAGTACGTGGGAACACGCGCGAGCCACTTGTGCGTGCAATAATCGATAGCGAAGAATCGATGCTAATTTTCCTCGTCGTGCGTGAGGAAACAATTACGACATTCCTTTTTACTTTGTTACGCTTCGGCGTAAGCCATCGGAAATGAGAAATTTTCTTCCTACAATTTTCATATACGAACGTATCGCGAAAATCCCGCCAGGAAATTGAACTCTCGTTCGCGAAGCATACACACGATATCTGCTCTGTAAGCAAGTATACGTTTATTCAACGGGATGTTTTCAACGATTGTTCAATCGAATGGGCAAATGTTTACGGACGCGATTTTAAGGAGCTTCGCTATGATGCTGGCTTCGCGGGGCAGCGATTGTGTATCGGGATCCGGGAGTTTCGAATCAAGGAAAACCAGATTTCTCAGATATTACCGGGCGTTGCGCCAGGCACTTTTGTTACTCAACGAGAAGATTTGTCTAAGCCTCGTACAAACTCAAGTCCTCCGAAGAGGTCTCCTCAAATGACAAATGTCGAGAGGCAGTCTGGAAAACATTAAAGCGTCAGGCAGGATAAGTGTTCTTCGCTTGCGCTCGCAAACGGGGAGCGAGAGTCGGAGGAGGCGGAGAAAAAAAAAGAGCGACAGCGAAGAAGCGCAGCGCGCGCCCCGCAAGTTTTTGAAATGTAACGCCGCATCCTTGAGTGCCCCTTTGTCATTCTTTCGAGAATGGAAAAATAATATTCCAAACCTGAATTGGCTATTTTCTTTTATTTAAACGGCGACATTTTTTTTTCTAATAAACGCGAAACGATTTTCTCCCGATTCATTACGATACTCTCAAATCTACAGTTTGAGAGTGGCAGGAATGATAAATCACGGGTACGTCCTACAAAGACAAATATGCAGAGTGGCCGCGGCATTGCGGAATACTTTATGGCGGCCGCGCGCTCTTTTGTCTAATCTTCCAGCAATTAATGGAACATCTTTGTTCAAAATTTATATTCTTTTTATGTTAATACAATGTTGCACTAAAATCAATTCAACGATAGGGCGTCTTACTTCTGTCTGGCGTCGAAAATAAATGAGTTTGATGCACCATAAATAGACGCGGTGCCCGAGCTGAATTCATAAAAAAAAAATCCTGCATCCATGAATTCGTTCAATCTAGTTCAAGACTATTATTTTTCATGAGCAATAAATCTCGCCAATAATAAGTATATAATTTTTTTTTTTTTTTACTGTAATAAGAAGCACATTTTTAAGTCAAACTGCCTTTTACTGCTCCACGCGACAAAGCTTATAAAACAGCTAACGCGAAACGGCGCCCGTTGTCATTAACCACAATGCAAATAGGCGCAATTGTGCCGCAGCGCGCTCTCGGCAAAAATTAAAAACAATGCACCGCAGCGCGCGGCGCGCATAGAGAGCTCGAAATAATGGCGGTGACCTGTATTCTGATTGCAGGACGCTGCTGTTGTGCTACCTCCCGATGTTTGGCGTAATTGTCCGCCGGTGAATGGGGTCGTCCCGGCCGTAGAAGCGATCTGCTGGAAGGAGATTCGAGCCGGGTAAGAAAGCGACTTCTCTCTCTCTCTCTCTCTCTTCACTTTTTTTCTCTCTCTCTCTTTCTCTCTCGCTCCACGTACGCTCTCGCGCACACATCGCCCCCGGAGCGGTTGCGCGCGCACGGCATCTGGCCGACAGGCCTCCGATACTATTTAGATTTATTGCATTCGCCGGCGGCGGCGCGTTTCGCCTTTGCATCTCGGCCGGCGCGCCGCCGGCGTTTTCGCGCTCGCCGCAACGAAACGCCGTTTGACGCTTAGAAGGGCTTATAACGAGGCAAAGTGACGTTAACAATGAGGGCCGGCTGCCCTGACGGGACGACGTGCCGCTCTTTGGGGAGATCGGCCGATCTCCAAAGAGCGCCCAAGACTCGAGAGCTTGCTCTGAACTTTGACTCTTTAATCGGGGGCTGCCCACGGGCCGTATTCACCTGTTCTTCACCGCTGCGATCTCCTTTCAGTTTCTAACTTCGACCGATGCACTTCGCGGCTTCCTTAATGCGCACCGCGCGATCGACAGATCGAACACTCGACTGCAGTACGGAGCACACTTTAACTGTCGTTTTATTTTTTTATACATCCGTCATAATGAAAGCATCGTCTCGGAAATGGTATAAAAGCTTCAAACTGACGGCTTATCTGAAACGCGGTGGCTCTATTATTAACGTAGTCTGCAGAGACCAACGAACGAAATTTGCGACGCTCGGTGCTTTATCTAATCTGTCCCGGCAGTCTTCCGTTCCCGCGCTGGTGAAGCGACACCATCCGCGAGTCACTGTCTATAACCTTCCGCGAAGTTCGCGCAACGAAAGAGAGACAAACGCGTTGAGTCAAAAAAAGGGATACGAGACGCAAGAGGATATAAGCCGGCGATACCTGAAGAAGGACACCTCTGCTATACGAGGAAAGAAGCACAGTAGTACCCTGTGGACGCGCGACTCCGTATAAGTATATAGAGCTGCCCGGTATAAGTGCGCTCGCGCGTGCCTCTCCCCGCGAGTGACGAGGTATTGTATAATGCAACCATTGATAGCATTCCCTCTCCTTCTCTCTTGGTTTTACGCGCACCGCACGCGATCTGGCTGCAGGCGGCCGCGAGTAGTGTCCGGTGACGACTCTCCCGACCGTTCCCCTGTATACAGATTTATTTTCTCCGACGCGCGAGGAGACATACGTGAAAAAAGTTTCTCCTGTGCGTCTCCTCCCCCATTTTCTTGGGGCGATTGAAACCGAGCGAGGCCAAGTCTGGCGAGAATAGGAGACTCGAGGTCGAGATAATTTATGCCATCGCTTGGGAGACACTGAGTTCGGTCCCTTTTTTTTTTTGTAAAGTGAGATTGAATTTTGTTGGTAAAAGAAAAAGAAGACGTCCGCCGAGTCTCCGGAAAACTGGGGTAGTGATTAATGTAGGTCAGGAGTTCAATTCGAGCCGACGAGTGAAATATCGATTGAACAATTGATGAATGGCACGCGAGAGGATAATCCATTAACAATTTCATAGCAGTTTTAATCACCGACATACTTACAACAAGTCATTAAACATATTGTTTTATTACACGTGCACTACAGCTGTATTACATATTTATTACATGAATACCAACAATGCTAATTACAAAATCATCGAAAGGCAGTTTTCCTTTCCTTTCTCGTGATCCTATCCCGATAGCGGTAAACTGTTATCTGTTATAGACAGAAAATTTGAAAAATGATCCCGTCCTTACAAAGTTGTTTAAAACCACTTGGAAAGAAAAACCTTTGCGGAACTGTACAGTACGCGTGTGCGCAGGCAGGCGTAAGAAAGTGCGATTGTGCGAAATTACGTAAAGGAGAATCGAATAACCGGCTGTAGCTCGAGACGCCAGGAAGAAAGACTCGAACGGCGAACGAGAGCTCGCGGACTTCTAAATTAACGACGAGCTGTCATACTGCGCCTTTGATTTATTGGTCGAAAATTAATTCCGAGCTCGTAATTAATTCTTAACCCGTGCGTAATTACAATAATTGAGCGGTATCGTACTTTCTAGATTCATTAGGAGAAAACCCTTTAATGAAACGCGAGCCGCGCGTTCTGTTCCTTTTTTTTCTTCATATTGTTCTGCGATTTACCGCGGGGCAAGATGTAAAAAACTAAGTTGAGGTTTCGTAGGCGCCTCGCGCAGTGAAAAGCCATTACTCGCGGCGCGTCATTTGTCTTGTGCGATTCTCGCTCGCAAGCGATGGCATAATATCGCGCGCGGATGCAAGAAATTTTTTGTATACGAGTCTTCTAAAAATAACGCTTCGCTCCAGAATAGCTCGTCGGCAGTTATCGAATCTCGCGCAGGCCTTCGCACACCACGTGCAAAGCAAATAAATCGATGGATATATACGCACGTAATATCGCGCAGCGGCGGACGTGGTATCTCCCGGCGGACGATAAGAGGGCCGCGTTCGAGTGCAGCGGAGAGGAAATCGCGCGTATTATTTCACGGTCAGAACTAAAATTAAAAGCGTGAGAACGGAGATTGAACGGAGGAAAGACAATAAATCAGAGGAAGGAAGGAGCCTTCTGCGCGATTTCCTGTGAAGCGCGTGCGCGACGAGCCTCAAAAATCACTTATGAAAATACGGGCAGGTGATGGGGTCCCGACGCGTAGATCCCTCTGTTTTGCCTCTTCCGGGCGTTCGCACGCGTGACAATTTTGATTTTTCTTTCAACGCCGACTTCCGTAAATCGTCACTCTGTAAGCCCCACATTTGTTACGTGATTATCGGTTAAGAACTTAAGGATCTTTAAATAATGCTTCTGATAAAAACTGTTATATTTTTAAAATGATTCTTGTATATTCTGTATTATTACGTATACGTATATTTTTAAACTTTTTCCCGTTCGCTCGACTTTCTTGAATACGCAAATTTTTTTTCTCCACCGAATATTTAAAAAAAAAAAAGAGAGAAATATTACTCTGTAAATAAACGCTAAAAAAACGTAAAAATATATTATTGACCGTAACAATTTGTTTAACGACTGGACGTAGAGACATAATAAAGAACAAACGGACAAACCGTCGTCGAAATCCCAAACAAATCCGGCGCAACGGCAACGCAGTATAAATCTCAATAAAAAGAAACAAGAACACTGCCGACAGAAAACACTAAAAACCGACAATAAAATAATCAAACGAAATCCCGCTGCTCTCGAAAAGAAAACACGCATAGAGAGAGAGAAAGGCAGAGAGGAGAATAAAGGGGGGGGCATCGAAGTGACGAATAGTCGCGCCCACGCGACGCAGGTCCCATTCTCCTCGCGAGCCGCGGGGACTTTTGTGGGTCGTCGCTGAGCGAGCACACCGGGGGATTTGAACGCACGAGGGCAAACAGATTGTCGCATCGCCACCTAGGGATTACAAGAGAGCTGCCTCCAGACTGCTCCCACGGTTCGCCGAATCCACCGCGACAATGTCGTCAACGCCGAAACTTTTCGAGGGGGGGGGGGGGGCAGAGAGCCGGTATGATGGATCGACGATATGCTTACGCCAGATTGATTTGCATGAAGGCTCGATGTGTTTTTCAATTGGCCCCCCGACGTACATTTGTCTTCGCCGTTACGCTCATTCGACTATAGCGAATAAGAAATCGCGGCTGGGACTTCGCGTAGAGGCACGGGGAAAAGCCCGGCATGCTCGGAATTATTAATGTTTCGTGAAAATGGGGAGGATTAAACGAATGCGCGAGCGAGGCGTGCGGGCATTCTAATTCATGTTATTAGGAGGCCGTCTTTCGGCGCCTTCCTCGGGAGGCATTTAAGGCCTCGTCGCGGCGCTTCCGGCGAAAGGGCTGCGCTCGCTCCTTTTTCCGCGCGCGCATAATAGCCGGGGGCCGAGGGGTTAAAAGATTATTCTCCGCGGCCTCGGGACGGGCACGTCAATTGCGCGTGATCAGAGCGGGCGGAAGGAGCGTCCGTCGGCAGAGGGGGGGAGGGAGGGAAAGAATTCACCGACCTTATACATTTTCCTTCTCGCATTAAAGCGCTGTACCCGGCGACGACGAGTCAAAGGGAAATAATGTCTCTCTGATTACTCGCCTCAGTTGAATTCGCCGGCTCGCCTCTGCTTTTCTCTCGGCGCTTCTCTTGCGCGCCACCCCCGCCCCCGTCGGGCCACCCCCGAACTGGCGAGCGAACGAACGAACGAACGACGGGGATTAAAACGATGTTTGCGTGAAAGCCAAATGCATTACCAACTTTATCTTTCTGAAGAGGCAGCACGCCGTATTAGACTCCCTTTTATCTCTCTGTATCTTTTGCCCGGGACCCGTGCACCTCCTTTTCTTTCTCTGTTTGTTTTCGTAATTCCAAGGCGAGCTCGCGGGCTTTTCCTTTTCTCGTCGTCTTTCTCCTTTTCGCTTCGCATTAAAGAAACATCATTATCTTTGTACATAGAGAGGTAGCGAGCGGCGGACCTATACCGTCGGCGCGATAATGAAAATGTCGAAATTCGTTTCTTTGAATAAATGTCGCGAAACACCTTCAATTATTTCGATCCGTTCGAGTAATTCGTCGCAAAAGACCGAACGATCTTGAGGAATAATGCATGCTATCGACTTTTTACGTAAATTCTGCATATTTTAATAGTTAATTAAGAGTGTAAAAAAATAATATACGAGTAAATCATTTAAATTTTTTAGAGAACATTGAGGGACTGATTTATCATTGATATAAAACTTAATTGGTAGACAGTTCGGTCGTAAATCAAGAACTGTTTACGATTACACCTACAAAAGCCCCTTTTCAGCTTTTCGGTAATGCGAGTCCCCCATTCGATAAAAATAACAGCCGCAGCTTGATTATCTGTATGGGAAAGTGTGCTTACTTACTTGTCTGATCAAGTTGTTACTCGCATCGAGAGAATCTGAAATAAAAAAGGATCAATGTGTTAACAGAGACGAAATCTTATGCAGGATATAAAAGCTACGCGTTTTTTTTTTTTCTTAACGGCATGATTACAAAAATTGTTGTCATTGACATTTCTACCGTTCCGCCATAAATCAAAGGAAATAGGACGTTGAATTTATCGAGGCTTTGAAATTTT
Organism: Sycophila texana; assembly: GCA_035582955.1. Classification (NCBI taxonomy): domain Eukaryota; kingdom Metazoa; phylum Arthropoda; class Insecta; order Hymenoptera; family Eurytomidae; genus Sycophila; species Sycophila texana. Next base: position 1,028,102 of record JAWWEN010000024.1, on the reverse strand, counting down.
TTTTTTGTAGGAAACATGCTCGACTATGAACGCAACGCACTTTTGCTTCCAATCAGATGAATTGTTCTGACTACAATAAATTTTTTGTTATAAGTTCGCAATCTCCGTGCGCATATCTTGCTTTTGTTTTATTACACATGTGCAACTGGTGAGGCCGTAAAATAAATAAAATGTTTTCATTTTAACCTTGCATTAAAGTACTCGCTATGAATAAACATCGATATTTTATTTTACCTACATTCAAGCAGAACGAAAACAATAAAGTATAAACTACAATAATATTGCCTAGTTTTCTAGGTAATGAGTTATAATTTATTCATTCCTCAAACAAAATGAATAGAGTAAGCCCATGACAAAGCAGTTGATACAGCATCAATGACATAAAAAAAAAAACAGATGCATCCAGCAGATAATAATCGTACGAGTGTGGGGGACGCAGCACACGACACTGCCAGACCTTATCTCCCACAATCTCAAATTTCGATAAGTATACTGAGTTTTCTTCGGCGTCAAAAGGTCCCTGATTTTCACGAGATCCACAGATCCCCACTGCCTGTAGGCCAACACGTGTATGTGCATCCCCCTCCCCCCTGATCACGACTTTACGTACAGCTGCGCGCAAAGTCAGCCAAGCGAGTGGACGAAAAAAAAAGGCAAGAAGGACTAGGACCCATTTACGTGCGCACAGCGAGGCTAGACAAACGGAAGATTCCGCGCGAGCGCGAAAGGAAAGAGGAGCCGTGGCCGGCGTCGAGGAGGCAGGAGAGAGCGACGGCCCATGAATAAGGGTCCAAAGACTCTCCCCGGGGGGCGGCAATTTATAAATAATTGAGCCGCGTCCGGTAAAAAATGAATTACGCCTCCCCCGTACAATATGAGGAGTTGCTTTACGGCGAGGCGAGGAGAGGACCCGCGAGACCCCGGCGAGAGCGTGATCGAACCGTCGCCCGCGTAACATAAGCCGCGCATCAATTTTGCAATTGGAGAATTTTTATCGCGCCGCGCGCCGCGCCCATATATTATGTACGACGCGTGCTCGCTCTTTCTCGCTCTTCGGCCCTCTTCTTTATTCCTTCTCTTCGTTATTTCGATACGCGCGTATTTTAGGATTTTCAATTTTCCACGATTGGCCCGGCACGTACGCTTCTTCCCTGATTTACGAAGCTTTTTTCTAAAATTGCATCGAGTCCACCCTCTTTCTCTCTCTTTATTTTACCGCGCTCTGCTCATCATACCGCGAGCCGGTGGTTCTACAAACAGGACGGCGGATTGAGCGATCGTTTTGCTTCAGCGTCGACGAGGGTCCGGAAATTTATGGGGTCTTTAGACAGCAGCGCGCGAGCGCGATTAACGCGTACACGCTGCGTCGTGCAATGACAAAACGCCACATTCGCGCGTCCGGCTAAATGCTTACGTTCACGGGAGGTCCGAGGAGTCAGCGGGGAATAAAAAAGTAAAGGGGGAATCAAGAGTAAAACAAAAAAAAAAAAAAAAAAAAGAAAGGGTAGGCTGAGGGGTGGGCGGGAGAGGACGAAGCTGTCGCGAGTTCGTTGCGTGATTTGCATCTATGCTCCACCTGCACGAAGCGCTCAGTCTCGCCTCTGCTCGCCCTTTTACGCCTCGCGTAATCTGCGATCTTAATAACGCTTCGTTCTACATAAATTTACATGAAATTGCAGGCTTTCCTGCAAAACCTGCTATTTCGCAGACTTCTGTATAATAATGGATGGGATGTGCGCGCGAATCTACTTAGTGAGTTTGTTTTTCCATCCATCGGTACAGTAAAAAAATTTAAGTGGCTTGTTGCACTTGCATCCGAGTACTTTAATTAGTCACACATGCTGTTATTTTTCGTATTGACTAATACCCGATTAGAAGATCCATGTTTATATAAAATTTCAATCTGCGCAGAAAATAATTATGCAGACAAAAAAAAAATAATTGCTGATGTATAATAATTGTATAATGAAGTCTTCTCAGAGGCTGCAATTATTAGTAAAATTACCATAGTTTCTTTTAAGAAATAATCTCTTACTTATTAAAATTACATTTCGCAAATGATCATGATATTATAATCTTTTTGTCAACAAATAAATTGAATGGGTAAATTGAAATTATGATTTATGGTACACTTGCTACTTGTAAAAAAGTACATTATTTTTCAATTTGCATACACCCACTACAAAGTATAGAAACTACATGTACAACAAGCTGCAAGTACAATCACTTGCAAAGTGCATTTAAATTTATAAAAGAAAAAAAAAACTCGAAGCCACTTTTATCGCCAATACAAACAGTTAATTTTGCCTCCCTAATTGAACTCAAAGTTCAAGTTGAATATAAATGTCGAGCTAGGGCAATTATCGATAAAATCGCGGTAAAGATAAGACAATAAACCGCTCGGTGCCCTTGCCTCCTTTTTGCCGAAAGACACGCGGCGGCGGTCTCTCCCGGCGTATCCTGCCTTCGGGCTTTTTCTGCCGCTTTGTTTCGCGTGCGATCGGGTACATAAAGCGCAAAGAGAGGCGCGGCCGCTTTAAGGAGCCGCCAGGTTCGCGATGGCCGCGGCAAGAGGGAGATGCCGATCCGATGTCTCCGGAATCCGCGGCACGCTCTGCCCGCAAGAAAAACACGCGGACCCAACGCGCCGTTCCTCTTTGTGTTGCCTCTCTCCTTACTCCCCTTGTCCCGACACGTGTTACCCGACTACACACACACCGCCGCGTTAACGATTCCACGAGGAAAACTGCTTGAGAAAACTGGCGGACAAAAAGCTTTACTGCTTTCTTTCAAACGTTTTTCTAGGATTTTTACGAGATTTATTGCGCTCGAGGGTATCAATTGATATCGCCACCGCTTAAAATGGGATTCGTGAAGAGCCTAGTATATAATTAAAATAATTAGCGATATTTCAGAATGCCGGTGGCGAATTGACTTTTAAATTTTTTGTACCAGATAAAAGTGTTAGACTGCTATTATCGTTTGGATCGGCTTATGCATTTACGCTGCTCGTATTATCAGATCAAATTCTCGAATGAAATTCAATCTGAAATTCTGAATGAATTCTCGGATAATAGCGAGTGAAGCTGCAGAATGGAAGTTTTAATTGCAGCTCCAATGTGTATATATATATATACCCGTAAGAAACGTTTGAAAAAAATCAAGCAGTGCACTGTCTTACGCGAGTGTGCTGCTGCTCTCGTTCGTTAGATCCACTTCCTCGACTAATTATCGCCCTCCCTCCCCCCGAGGCGATAAACACAACGGAAACAAAGAGACTCCGTGTATAGACGGGGATTTAATTGTGGCAGCTTGGCATCGCGTAATAAGCGGGCGCGGTAGCTCGAGACACAATTACTTGAGTCGTCATGGCCGCGGGATGAGGCGTAAAACGGGCCGTGATAAGGTCGATTAATAAGAGCACGGCTCGATCTCCCCCCACCTCCGTCGGCGGCTTCCCGCTCGCTCCCCCGCGCGCCACGGCATTAGGCCGTATGATTATACATTAGCTCGGCGGAGCGCATCGTAAGTAGGCTTGCGATACGATCTCCCGGCGGCGCTCGGCGGCGCCCATGTTTTATTCTCCCTCCCCCCCTGGTGCCGCTTGTAGAATAACGTCGGGCGCCTCTGCATGCGCGCGCGTTTGATGCTTCCGCGATCGGGGCGCGCACCCGCGCCTCGACTGCTCCCTGGAGAGCGCCGATCCCTCTGTTATATACCCCGTCTCCCGGCCCCTTTCTTCTCTCGTTGCTCGGTCTTCCGCGTGCCGGCCGGCCGCCCTCGTTTTTCCTCTGCCGAATTTTATTTCGACGCCTCGTCCTCTCGCTTTTTTTTGTGCCTCGGCTTTATATCGGAGGCTCCCGCTTCTCGCATCTTCGTTGAACCCCCCCGCATGCGGACGCGGATCGACCAAAGGACCGTCACTTGTTTGTGCGACTCCATTGCGTGCGCTTTTTTAATTAGAGGGATCTCGCACTCACATAGAATATTTTCCCTTCGCTTTTTTTTTTGCCGGGACAAGGAGGAGCCAGCTGATCAACTCGAGCGCTCGTGGCTTTTTTCCTTTTTTTTTTGTGTGTGTGAAGCATCCCCGCGCTCGGCCTGCACGATCCTCGCTTTTCATCGCTTTTCAGAGCAGAGCGATTTTTGCGAGTTATCAAAGGCAAATTTATTCGCGGTGCCCTCTTCTGTTTTTCGCAAATTTGGCATTCGACGTTTTCCTTGTGCTTTTGATACGATAATTAGTCGGCGTGACTTTGTCTCCCATGCGTGGCACGCGTTTGCCTCTTAGGCGTAGATCGCTGTGAATTAAAATGTATTTATTTTTCAATGTGAGGACCAATTTAAAATTTATTTGATCCTCGCAAAGTCGCATCCTCACGGTGTTTCATTAATAATTTTTTTAATTGATTGCTGTATACGTAAAATTGCACAGATCAGAGTGCCTTACGTATGTACGTCGTATAGGACATATTAATTATGTGTTATCCAAAAATCTCTTTGAAAGAGAATTGCGGCAATCAATTTTTTATCAATACGAAATGAATTAATAATAATACATCTTTTAAATCTTCATTCATAAATCAGTAACGACTATTCTGCATACGCGTAATCTACTCTCTAAATCTGAATTAGTGAAAATTCTCCGATTTTACTAAACTTAAGTGAATAGTCACATATTCCTAGTGAAAAGTA
>JAWWEN010000024.1:1006585-1023307 GCA_035582955.1 Sycophila texana | reverse complement strand
AATTAGTGGGATACTTTTAACCTGCAATGTATTACTATATACATCAAAATTTCACTAATTCAGATTTACATAGTACACGAAACAATTAGATTTACTCAAAAGGAATCGTCATTAATTAGATATATGTTTATAAATAAGATATTTCTTTAAAAGTTCAATCCATTTTCGCTCATAATAAAATTTTTCAAAATTATATAGAAAATACCTCACTAACGCACAATCAACCGAAGCGCATTCCTTCGCGAAAGCACAATACGCTCACGAAGCTGTACACATTCTGAGTTGTCGAGAGAAAAAAAGGCCCGAGCGAAACAAGAGGAACGCGCACGAATCTTACCGCAAACATGATACATATTACAAAGTTGATCCGAACAGGCGCGAGAATAAAGGGGAACGGCGGCGGGCGTGTTGATTCTACCTAGTGGAACACGCAGACTCGGATGCTCTCCACCTGTCGGCCGGGTAGGAGGCCCGGGAGAGAAAAGAGGGCCGAAGATGAGGAGGAAGAGAGAAAAGGAGAGAGCGAGCCGCGCATCCCGAGCCATTGATACCGGCGTAGCCCGCGGACGCACAAACGAGCGGGAAATAATGCAAGAGGGCCTTGCGCTTAGCGTTTGCAAAAGGTTATGTACCCTTCAGGCAACCTTGATAGTCGACTACTAGAGCGGGCGGCCCGGGCCATTGTCGGCCGGGCACTATAGACACATTGTGCTCTCTTTGAGCGGCCACAAAAGCCCCCGGGGCTATCGCGCGAGCGTTTTATTCAGCGCGAGGCAGCGCGACACAAAGACGAGGAGCCCGCCAAGCTCGTCGTCTCGGATCTCGTGCTCGCTCGCGCCGGCCCGACGGAATAATCGGAAACATTTAGGAGGATCTCCAGCTCGTCTTGGACATCAGCGCGCCAACCGCCTTGTCCGTTATGAGCCCGATCCGTCCCTCCCCCTGCCGATGATGACCTTACATTTCTATATGTGCGTCGCGGTGTGGAAATATCACCATTCTTTTCGCCGCGTGACTAAAAAGTCTTTATTCGAAAATTGGCTCTTGAAGAGACACTCTAATGAGATTTTTGTCAAAACAATTGTGAAGGAATCATTAGACCCCTGGCCTACCTGAAGTTGCTATTACTGTTAAAAGAAAAAAAAAACGACTCTATTGTCCGTCGAAAGAAAAACACTCCATTAAGGTGAGTCATCGATTTGGATCCCACTGAAAAAAAACCTCACGCTTTATACGTACGGTAGGCAACGGTCCCGGTGTTAAATTCAAGCGGCGGCGAAAAAAAAAAATTCTTCGGAAGATTAAATCCCAGCTTTACCTGTTATAATTCGAGCCGCGACACTAATCATCGTGTCTCATTGGTAAAACACGAACCCTTCGGGCAGATCGAGTCAAAATCAAGGCGAGAGTCCACCTTCGGTTGCGCCTGGCCGAGGCGTATAATAAGAAGAAAGACGCGAGCACCCCACAAAATAATACCGCGGCGGCTTTTCATCCGCACCCCGCGAGTCGCAGGCAACCCCCTGCTCCAAGATCCGGGGGATTAATTAGTCACGATCGGATTTCGGTCGGGCTTATAGACGGCTCGGGGCGGCGGACATAAAGGGGCCGCTAGAAAAAGTGTCGCACGAGAGCTTTGACACGTCTCGGGTCGCTCTGGGATACGCGGTCGCGCACGCCTCGCAAGGACTAAGAGAGTCGCCGGTGGCGGCCCCGGCACAATGAGCGCCGAATGAATGTGAGCATTATGTGGCGATTATGCGCCTTGTAAAACGGATGACAATCGCACGTCGCCGGCGAGCTCAATGCGCCAGATTAGAATACCTTGGCCGGCCGAGAGCGAGACGCACTCGAGGAGTCAGTAGATAATGGGCCGCCGACAACTCGTCCTTTCAATTTTACAATCCGCCGCTTCCTCCCGCGACACCATCCCTGATGGGGCCTCGCACTTCCGCCCGGCGATTTTCGGCGGCACGTACTACGGTTCCGTTGTGACCGGCGGCAGACGGTGAAGTAGTGGCTCGTGTGTATAGGTGTTTGCGATTCCCACAGTTTGCCTTTCACAACACTTTTTTGCACAACGTTAATGTGAACTTTAAACTTTATGAATTTGATGGTACAACGAGCTGAACATAACTATAGACGAAAATTTATTTATTCATTATATTTGGGGATATATCGGCTATCTCATTAAATACGTCTGAGTTTTTCAGTAGTTATAGGATATTCAATATTTTCAATATTTTATGAAGCCTTCATGATGCCGAAACATTTGCATACGATGAATAAATAAATGAATTTCAATTTAATTGTTGGTCTATTAGATCGATAAATCCACCACCTACTTCCTAAATTGCCGACTGCTGTTCGCGAGCGTTTGAAGTGTAAATTATGCTTTTCACCATTGTATTAGGAAAGCCTTAATAAAATTCACGACAAAGAAAATTGACTGAACTTCATCCTAATAATTCATCGCATTCAATTCTTTACATTCGCTTGATTATAAACAGGATACCCCGCCTTGTTTCAACTTGTAATTATTTACTGACAATGAAGAAAACACCAGGCGATTTAAAAATAAAAGAGAAAGGTGAAAATATCTTCACTTGACTACCAAAAGAATAAATAATTTTCACAAAAATATCTTCGGATACCGTTATAACAAATCAGCGTGAAAAATTACACGATAAAAGAATGATTGAGCGCCAGCAATGGCAATTCTCACCACACGAGGCAAACGTGAGACTAGCAATGTTATCGCGACACTTAAGTGCATCCACGTCGCAGCACTGCCGAAAAATGCACTTTGGCTGACGCGATATACAGTCGGACCGGTGCAGAGATGATCCCTCCCCGCGCGAGGATCGAAGCGCGCGAATAATCGGTCCCGGTGCAGCGATAACGAGCGCCTCGTTCCTCTTTGGCTCGCGCAGAAAGAAGAAACCTTGGTCGGCCATCCATCATGCAGCTGTCGCGGCTCCATTGTGTTGGCTGCGTCGCGCGACGCCCGGTGGGAGAGGAGAGGCTCGCGGCCCGGTCGAGAGTATTCGAGTGTGCTGCGACATGTGTTCCTCCTCTCGCGCGCCTCCTTTATCGCCTCGCCGCGCCTCTTCTCGATCTATACGGAGCACTTTTTCTCCGAGGCTCGGATTCTTCGATTCTTAAACGCACGCGAACCGTCTGCCGCGATGCACTCGCACGCACCGACTTGGGATAATAACACAATCCGCTGAGAACATTAATAACACATTGTCAGTCTTTTTTATAATTCCGGCCGCGAGTCGTGAAACTCAAATATCTATTTTCCGGAAGACGATTCAATTTTTACGCAGATATAAATTGGATTTTTTTTTTCTTTTACACGAAGGATCGAGTATTTATAATTCATTTACGGACGGCGAAAGTAAAAGCAACTTTTTTTTTTATTGGGCTGAGGAATGTTATTTATAAAGTTTTTAAGATGCTCGTTGCGTCCGACGCTATCTAATTCACGCAAAACAATTTCATCAGACTGACAGTACTGTGAAAATGAATTTATTCATAAAATGCGAAAGCGCGATCATTTGCGTCTCGTAAACAGGCTATAACGTTGCTCGGATAGTGAGAAAGGCAGAGGAAGAGCCGTCGTATAAATCTCGCTCTTTTCAATATCTCACGATAAAAAGATGTCCCTTTTCCTCGCACTTGCCCGGCTCTTTGTCCTGCGGGCGTCCCTCTCACGCCACGTCCGTCTCTCTCCCTCTCGTTAATGCTATTCCGCGCGCGGGCCGAGAATAACGAAGGACGCCGGAGACGCGGCACCCCGATACAATGCCTTCATCTCCATTTCGCGACGCGAGAATTTATTACCGTTCGCCACCGCGGCGGCGGGGCAATGACGTATATCTCCGCGAAGCCCGGCGAAGAATGGACGGGGGAGCGCGACGAGGAGAGAGGAGCTGCTCCGGGATGCCGGGATGGACGGCGTTACTTCCACGTTTACAAGAGACACTTGCTCGGCGCGACTCTCGACGTCACGCCGCCGTCTTTTCGATGTTTCTTTCAATATTTTGCCTGGCGCGCGGGGAGAGATCGAGGCGGAAAGCGAGATAAGACGAAAAACTTAAATAAGACGCCCGTCGCCTTTGAGCCGCTCCTCGAGAGCCCGCCGGGCCGCCTATTGACGGAATAAAACTTTCTTTTGCTCGAGCTCCTCTCGAAGCGAGCGGGGGCCCTCTTGTGCCGCGAGTCCTGGCATCTCATTTGGGAGATCGAGGGAACGAGCGACAGATTCCTTAATTTATAGAAACGTCAACGGATCCTTCAATCGATCTTGACGGCAACTGAAAGATTGTTGTCTTTTAAACTCCACTTTATAAACTATATTATCCCCCGTTCTCGAAGAGAAAACTATATTTTTTACGTTTCTTTTTTTATGCAATTGATGGATCCAGAATTGAAAAGTATTCAATTTTTCAAAGTTGTACACATTTCTTAATATTCTTCCCGGTAACTCATTAACTATACATTATTACTGTAATTGTATAAAGCAGATGATTGGTGTAGTAAAAAAGAAACTACTGAAATACAATCGAGCGTCTTAATTTGGTGAGTAACTTCCTTTCAAACGGTCGGATGCATCGAAAAAACTGAAGCGAGAATATCGGCAAGTTGCAGATTCGATCTGGCCGTGGGGCGAACGGAGTAATTTACAAATGGCCAATTCTCGGAAGGCCGGAGAGCGGAGTAAGACCGCGCGTGCGCAGAGCTCCGCTCGACACACGAGAGAAAGAAAGAGAGAGACAACGACGGCAAGGGAGGAAAGATAAGTCTTTGATGTCTAGCAGAGATACGATGATAATCACGATGGCGCGCGCTGGCCATTTCTTGCCGATGAAACGGCAAAAATTTATGAAACATTCACCTGGGAAGAAATTTGTAATTTCAGCGTGTTTTCCTCTTTCGCTCCCTGCCTCTCGCGATTTTACCTCGCGATAAGCCCGAATATTTGCCATTATCGAATAATGACTCTTGCGCGAGCGCACGCTCCTTGATACCCTCCAGAATGAAGAACTTGTACTCGCAAGCTCACGTGATTTAAAGAGTCAAAACCATTAGAACCTACACTGAAAAACAAAGGTTATAGTATAATCACAACTAACTATTACAGTTGTTTCAACTGATATTTAATTGTTTCAACTAATATTTGGTTGAAACAAGTGAATATTATTAGTTAAAACAAGTAGTGGTTAGTTGCTCTAATTTAATTTATTTTCAAATTATAAATTATAAATGATCGTAAAATATAGTACACAAAGCAATTGTAATCATTCATAATTAATTCGCGTTACATACCTCTACATTAGATAAAGTTTCAGTACCTTATTAAACGAATTTAAACGAGAAGCAAAAAGTTCATCCACAAGAGGTGGACCAAAATTCGTGTACGACCAAAGTATCGAGCACGGGTGCGAGCGAGCGAGTGGGTACAAGTGCCGGAGCAGGTATACGCTCCGCGAGTTCATACGGAAGGAGATACGGGAATCGGTATCGCGACAATAAATTCCTTTTTCCCGGCCGCCGGTCCGCGTGCGCATCTCCGCATCCGGCGACGCCGCTTTTTGCGCCCGTCCACCCGGTCGGCCGGCTCCCGCGGGCCCCCAGGACCGGTAGTCTCTCCTCTCCACCTCCTCTCTCTCTCTTTTCCTCGGCGCGGCATCGCCCCACACGCGTTACGTAGCCGAGGGCGACGCGCGGCCACTGTGCGCTCGCGCCGCGCGCCCGCGGCCGACTGTGCACTTAATATGGATCACCGAGCGGAGAGGAAAACCCACGGCCTACCGAACGCGTCCATTACCGGCTCCCGTTCCACTCGATTGTCCCGTAATTGCTGCGTTGTATTGTAATCGCTCGATCTAAGCTGGTCCCGCGTTCTTCAATTGAAATTAGCCGTCCTTAGATTCTCCTTTTTTTTCCCTATGTACGTAAGGAGATCTGGTTGAGCTGGAGCAATTTTCTCTCCTTTCATAATGTCATGCAAATGATATTCATAAATGGTTTACTTTTTAATGCGGCGTAGTATTATCCTTCTTTTTTTTTTCATAAAAAATTAAACGCGATTAATTCTACAATTTTCGATGGGATATGCTGGAGAAAATAGTACAGTTTAGCCTGTAGTATTATAGATTTAAGTCTAGTTGATAGAAAGAGACAAGAAAGAAGCGATAAATTGGTGCAATTAAATCGGATGGTATACGCGACAGGCCGATAAAAAAAAAAGGTGTGCTCCGAGCAGCGGAATATCGCACCTGCTATTTACACTATTCACAACAATGCGGCATAAAGAAAAAACGGGCGGCTCTAGGTTTATTAATTGCCGCGATTCGCGAGTTGGATAAAAGGACACGGCCGTAATCGCCGATCGAGATAACGATCGCCGCGACGAAAAATAACAAGCGACGCGCGCGGCAGGCATAAATCAAGCGAGCGCACATAAATAAGCGATAAACTTTGGACTTTATAAAGGCATCGCGTAACTTCCTATCTGACGGCGTATCGAGCGCCTCCCGGAGGGAGGTCGATTAATTCCCGCGTCCGAGGGAGAACGCGTCGCATCCGCGGAAAATAAAGAGGCGCGACGAGAAGCGCCGGCCAACAATGGGCAGGCCGATCTCCGGCATCTAACGTCCTGCTTTCGCGCGATCCTACGGCGAAAGTAGCCCCGGTCCATCCGGCGCTCGCGAGTTAGAAAGCCGCGCCGGGACGCGATGTTTATAGGCGCGCGCGATCGAGCCCCGCGCGAGGCTCGACGTTTGTTTACGCGAATGGAGCGTGGCGCGGACTTAACGAGACCGCGAATGCGTGCGGGGCTCGCTTTTAAGCCTCCCTGCGCTTCGAGATCGTTAGCGGGGAAATAAAACGGATAGGGGTGGGGAACATCGGCGAAAATGACTTTACAGCCTGGCGTTTTTCCCTGGGGACGGCGCCTATGGGTGCACCGTTAATTTTATCAGCCGAGATATGGGCCGGAGTGTGTAAATCCTCGGCGTTTATTGGCCGGGGCCTTTTCTTCTTTTATTCATAAATGCGACTGGATGCACCGCTCTCGGAAAAACCGCGTAGCCGCATAGTCCCCGGGGAATTTATGGGCTAACATTTTGAATATATTATATTCACTCGGTGGACTTTTATTGCCGCAGGTAAATAAAGTATGGAGAATAGTGTCTCGGAATTTCCCTGGCTAGTGTTAATTAACGAGGTAGATTGATGCGTTCTAAACAAATATTCAGTGAATTTTATTGAAACAGACTCTTACGTACGGTACGAGAGTTATAGTTTTAAGAGGAGAAACTCTCTTACTATGGTATTCTTCGTGAAGTAGAAACTGCGGTGTCTTTTGTAGGGCGCCTTTTATTTATAAAGTCAGATTAATTTGTTTCGAATAATGAATACATTGAGGTGTGCAACAAAAAATTTACGGCCGAATATTCTCGAAATCGGAATATCATTTTTAAGCGCTCGTTTTGCATTTGTAATTTATAGAGCTTTGAATCAGCTTTGAAAATGAAGAAAATTTTATTCGGATCTAAAATTTATTGTCAATAATATCTGGTCCTATAAAATTGTCTTTGATACTTTATGCCTTTTTCATCTTTTATTTATCTTTTGGCAGTTATTATCTCTCTCGCGTAACTATCGCATTCGTAAGCGTCGCGTGGAAAATATTTTTCTATTATTAGAGACTCAAAGACTGGCGTATATATGCGTAAAGCTTCATTTTTTTCGTCGTTCGAATAGCGACTCTAATTAATCACTCCAATACTACAATGGTACGCAACAACCTAGGAGCGAAGAATTTTGTTTGGGCCTTTAATTTATTTCGTCATTAAAAAGTAATTGCTCTCATAAATTCATTAGTCAACGTTACAACGCGAACGTTCTACTTTTACCCTGGACAAAGCCACCATCTCGCCTCTCTCTCTCTCTCTTGAAAAAATTTCCGTCGCGACGGAGTGCAGATGCAGATGCCTCGACGAAAATTCCCCAGTCGATGTGCAACAACAAGCAGACAGGCGCGAGAGCAATTAGTCGAACGCGTCAAGGTGTGGGACGGCTTAATTAGGAAAAAAAAAGGGCGCGAGGAGTACAAGCATCGCTCCGGTGAAACAAAAAAAAAAAAAAAAAAAAAAGAAAAAAAAATCCCGCGCCTCTCGAGCGCCGCGCGATTTACCCTATTCATTCCTCGTTCTCGCGCTTTTTCTGTCGCTGCGCAAGTGAGCGCGCGACATTAAGGGCCTTGCTGCTCTCGTGGCCCGATGCCGACGCGAGCTTTCCCAGGCGCGGGAATCTCCGCGATCCTATAACCGCAAGGCCTGATGCCAATGATCTGTCTCGCGGTAACAAGGCGACATCTTGCTTTGCGCTCGGTACGCTATTATGGCTTTAGGCGAGCCGAGCTTGTAGCGGCACACGGGCGAAGGCGCGAGAAGCTGCTGCGCCCGTTATGCGCTCGAGGAGATCAGCCGGCCGGTGCGTACGGTAGCTCCGAGCGGGAGATGCATCTCTCTCGAGACAAACCCTCTTGGAAACACATATAATTACGACCTGGAATTATTTAAAATTAAAAATTCGACGGTGTTTTAAAAAATTGCTTCTCTTTCTTTTGAGGATAATTTTTATCACTCGCAGTGCAGTCTCATCGAGAATGAAAAACCATCACAATTCGTTTAAAAAATGAACCATTATAGACACTTGATTAGTTCTTTCAAATTTCAAGTCATCAATTTTTCTTTTCATATATTTATCAAAAACAAGTAAAAAAAAAAAAGAAAAACATTACTTTAAAAATAGTCTAACGTTTATAGCGATCAAATTTAGAATTAGTATAGTAAGAAAGAAACTCGAAGAAAGTTGATAAATGGTGACAGATAATTAATAATCAATCGCCGGTGCGCCTAATTGTAGAGTCGCAAAAAGAATTTTCCGTGGAGTGAATGGAGGCAGCCCAAGGAAAAAAGGTCCAAAGACAAGACGCGTCTGCTTGCAAATCCATACTGCGGTTTCCCCCCTATACTTAGGTACAAGGCGGCGTTGCGCGCGCTCGCGATTTATAAGCGCTTCATCGATCTCCCGTGGGTCCGCTCGCTCTTGGTTCCCCTCCAATTAAAATTGCTCCCGGCCTATTGTCCGATCAGACGTCGATTAATATCGGCGATGTAATTGCGTTAATCGGCGGCGGCGGCGGCCGACAATACAATGTGCGCGTCGCCGCGCGAGACCGCGGACCAGATAATGCCCCGGACCGGAGAAACACACACCGGCCGCGGCTCTCCTCGACGAGTCCACGGAATTTCGCTGCCCTCTATCTGGCTGCCATCTCGCGCCGCGCGCTAGTCACTCCGGCCGGAGCTCCTTCTCCCTCTCTTTGAGATACGAGCGAAACTCGGCTGACGCCGCTCGGCCTCACACACGCGTGTACACTGCACACTCACGTATATATGCACGGCGCTTTTCAATTGAACGCTTTATGGAACAAAAGTGCCGCGGAGGCCGAGCCTCCTTCTTTTCAATCGACCTTACTTTTCTCAAGCTCGCGCCTTTCGATCGATGCCGCCGCGGCCCGCGTGTCTTATTGTTCGGTAGCCGCGACTTTCTTCCCGATAATTGTCCCAAATTTATCTATCGCCGTGCTTCTCTATACCCCCCTTGTCGAGATAATCAAAATCCGATTGTATACAATATGGCTCTTTTCATTTTTTCCCCACGCCCTAATGGAGAGTGCATTTGTGAAATCCGACTGTTAATTAAAAGTGAAAAGAACAACATTCATGCGTCTCGCTGTTTATCTTCCACAAACAAACCAACCATCTGATCTACATAAATAAGTCCCGATCCGAGATTGAACTTTCGAGCGCCTTTATAAAGCACACTTCGCGAAATCAGCGGCGGCCGAGTCGAAAAAATCGCGCGGCGTCTGTCAATGTGCAGCGAGCGGAAAAAAAAAATACAAGCGAGCATGATGATAATGCGCGAGAATGCGGCGGAGGGGGAGGGAGTTCACGCACAAAAAAAAAAGTGGAAGAAAATTGCAAGCGAGCCGGTCCGCTCACTTACCATAAACGACATAACGCCTGCAGTGCGCGTCGTTCCACATCTGCATAAACGAGAGCGAAACAATCGGGCCGCTCTTCTCGGCGCGGCGCTGCTGCGGCCACGCACGCGGAAGAGAGGCACCGACTATCGGGGCGAGCCATCCGCGGAGCGCGAGTCGCACGCGAACCAGTTTTATCCGCGAGTCCACGTGACCGGTTCGGCCGTCCCGACACTTTTATTTTTGCGCCGGGGCACCGCCGCCGAGCGCGACGACCGATCGCCCGCGGTCCAATTTCTCGGGGGGCCCCGGCCGTGTACGTGTGTGTTGTACCCTGCGCGCCCGAGAGCGATGATCTCCTCCCGACAAAAATTTTTTTTCCCGCAATGACGAGGGCATTCTTACCGAGGCATGTGAAATTCGAGCGCGAGAGCCGGTTGATGCTTCTCGAAATCCTGATGGCCAATGATTTTTATGATCTTCGATATATATATATTTTTTTTTTCATGGGTTTTTATAATACCGCGCTAGCGAACGGATGATTGGATTGGAGCTTGTGTGAAGTTCATTAAAATTTCACATAGTTAAATTGACTACAATAAGAAATTGTAATGGATATAAGTCTTAAAAAGATATATGCAGGATATGAAAGAATAACGTTGACTAAGAGTAAAAAATCGTAAATAATTTTAATCTCTAAATTCAAAAAAGAATAAATTAAATGATACGTTCATTATAGTTTATATTTTAGTACAGTAGTTAAGTATGAAATATATATTTTGCGGCTGGTAATTAGTTTATAAATTGAAGTAAATAGTATTTTGATATAGCAGGAAAGATTAAAAATTTAATTTGCACTTCGATTACCATAAATTAAATAAACTTAAAGGAATTATTACTACTTTGGACACATATTATCAATTAGATATTAAAACAGACATTTTACAACAAATTTATAATCATGAGAAATAAATATTCAATGATCATAATCGATCGAGAGATTATTCATTGCAGTATTATGGAACATTTTGTTACAATTTATTATTATAAGAATTTTTTCGATTTTAATCCCATTTAATTAAATAGTCACGTAATTGAAAAGATCTAATAAAGCTTCCGATTAAAATAAATAATGTTAATTTTTAAGAAAACTACTTGTGAACAGCCAGCACTTTTTTTTGACTTTATTTGGAGAAATCTATTATTAAAATAGTAATTACTAAAAATAAAAAATTATAAATTGATTTCACATCATATTGATTAAAAAAAGGGATTGCAAAGTAATTTATTCCACGAACAATATTTTCCAGCTAACCTATTAGTTTACTTTATCCAGCAATAAATTTTTTTCTTACTCCAAAACAACATCTCAATTTAATATCCCATTTTCCAAATCGAGCGCCACGCGAAGGCTCATCACTGATTTATCGCGTTCACCTCTTCAATAACTCTTCGAAAAAAGTCAATCGAAACGACACGCACTCAACTAAACCAGCAGCTACCGGCTCTCGGCGATAAATGGCCGCACCGTTGCGTCCCTCACTTTCAAGTCGATTGTAGATTTTGCAAAGGAAGATAGAGCAGAAAAGAAGTAAAACGCGGAGAAAAAACGAGGTCGACTCGCTTATGGATCTTGTCTCTGCGACTTGTATAAATGATGATCGGGCTTCCTTCTTCCACTCCTTTTCCCAACTTTCGCCGACTGCGGTGGAGAAGAGAAAGAGAGAACCGCGTGGAGAAGAGGAGAGGGGTGGGGGGTGGGCGAGAGTCGAGCTCTATACTCAGCGGGCCGATAAATACGCCGGTCCATCCTTCGGGGGTGAACGAGAGCGAGGCGAGCCGCGGCCCCGCGCGAATTACAGGCGTTTTAAAAATATTGTCCCATCACTTATTCAGGGGCCCCCACTGGTCTAAGCTATTGCTTTCCGATACTATCTCTCGATCACAATTTTCGAGCGGCGCCGCCGGTGGGAGAGTTTGTATTATTGAAGGCGCGCGCGCGCGCGAGCACCGGGCGAAAGGATATTGCCGGACAGCGGGGAGGAGAGCGAGTGAGAGAGAAAACACTACCGCTACGCTTTAGAGGCTCGTGAAAAAGGAGGAGCCGGAGCCTTCGATATAAAGTCTCTTTTCTCTTATTTTTTTTTTATCCTCTCTCTCTCTCCTCTTTTTTTTAAGACCGCCGCTCTCGACTTTATGTACGACGTAGTTTCGCGTAATTTGTTACTGCTCGTGCAATGAATACGCGTGGCGGGTGCTTTTAATTCTGCGGGGAAATGGTGCTGTGAATTATTTACTGCAATAATTGCATAATTCCGCAGGACTCCAGCCGGTACAGAGGGACTCGGCACCTACAGCACTACTATACACATGCATATACGTTCCCCCGATGCGATAGCGAACTTTTGTACAATAAACCCGCGCACAACGAGCCGAGCTGCAATTTTCCAATGGAACCAGTCCCGATCGCGATTAAATAAATTTCCATTAACTCCTCAAGCGCTGGCGTGGAGATTAATCAAGCCTCGCGACTGCTCCACCCTTGAGCGTGCCGTTCTCCCCGAGACTTGGCGAAAAAAAAGGGGAAAGAAGCAACGTAGAAGGCGAGAAGCCGAATTCCGCGGCGGGCGCGTTCTCGCTATCTCTAATCTGGGTAGCGCCTCTCGCGTGCGATTTCGCACCAGGACAGCCCAGTCCCGCGAGGTTTCGCACTCCTAAAAGCGAGAGCGAAGTATAGCTACACCTATATATACATACACAGGAGGCCGAAACATGAGGTCTATATCGGCGGGGCGCAGCACCTGAGCAGGCTCGCGCGACCGTCGTCCAAGTTCGCATTTCTCCCGGCCCGAGTGTGTGTGTGCGCGCGCGCATGTATGCGTGTGGGTGTATGCATGTGTGTGCGAGAGTCCGATCCCGGGCGTTAATGAGGAGAGGCGGTCGGCTGCAGCATTACGCATACATTAAGAAGCGGCGATCACCTCACCGATCGGATCTCCGCTCTCCGGCGTTCCTCTCCCTCTCGCTCGCGAAAAAAAGTGCGCCGAATGCCGCGAGCGCGAGCGCCTTCTCTCCCCTCCTCGCCCTCTCTCTTTCTCTCGCTTTTATTCTTTCCCCTCCGTCCGGTGGATCGGCAGCAACAGCCGCCGGGAATGGGAATGAGAGAAGCTCCTCTCAAGCGGCGCTTTCAATTATTCCCCGAACAATCCCGCCGCTTGTTTCCTTCAGCGATTACATCTCCAGGTATTTATTCCCTTCGAGGAGAGAAGCCGAGGAGGAGAGAGAGAGAGAGAGAGACACGGTGGATCCCCTCTACCCCGTTCTCACTCGGTGCCCCGGAGTGCGCGCAGAATCTCACTCCGAAGGAGGACGACGTATCCCCCACCGCCGCGATTCTCTCTTCGTCTTCCTTCGGCGCGCTTCTTATATTCTTCTTATTCCCGCTGCTTCTTCGCCGAGCGGTCGAGGCCACGGAGCCCCTAACTGATCTCTCTTAACTACCCACGGAGTATTGAGCACTTAAACGATTGTTAGGGCTCTGCATACGTGTTGCGGGGCGCTGCTCAATCGGCCGGCCCGGACGACGGATAAATCGGCGACGGAGATTTCGAGTGACGATCGCGGCCTCAAAGGCAGTAATTACTTGCTCGATTTGCCGATTGCTTTGTGCTCTTCGTCGCGGGGCCGCGACGAAAAACGGGAAAAACGTACAAAGTGCCGCTTTTACCCGTTTTCCCGTTGACTTATGCAAACGCGCCTGAAGTTAATGAACTTTCGGTATTAAAGTTACACCGGGGTATTGAGTATATTTTTTAAAAGGTCGGTGGAAGAAAGAAAAAAATTTTAGGAAACGTAATTTTAATGAGCGGTAAAATAATTTAGTACGAATTTGCATTTTGTTGCTTCGAATAACGAGCTGTATCTTTTCGAAGATGGTCACTGATTTTCTCCTTAGTTCGTTAACACGTCATTAACGGTATAAGAATATAATCAGTGGCAGTGCGTTAAAAGCTTCGATAATTTGACGTTTTAGTGGAGATTTTCACTTCGTTAAAAATGCAAATGCATTTATTTGAATAATATTTTCTCGCAGCTTGTAAGGTATACCATTTTAGAGCAGTAGTAACAATTTTAAGTGACAGCTTTCAAGTAAATAAATTATTCAATGGAGAAAATTACTCAATTTATATTTTTTTCGCAATGTTTTAAAGACCATCTTTATAACGATGATTGTAATTTGCCCTTTTTTCTGTTTCAGGTAAGATACTTCATTTATGACCGACGCACACACTTCCTGTTTAATTTTAGACTTACCCGGTGAGTTAATCTATTGCAGCGTACGCATACCCACGCGGAATCCGCAATGAATTATTTAAAACCGTAATATTTGCGATTACGCAAATGATTTTTTTTTCAACTCCAATCAAAGAAGGTTTTATTTGATAAAAGTGGACCGTGACAAAAATGTCGATCAATTTGCGTATCACATTACGGTAAATATAACTGTTATTTGTTTTCGTATTTATTATAACAGTTCCTCACAAACGAAAGCCACTCGCACGGTCGTCGCATAACTCGCTTTACGCCAAAACGAAATATCAAGCCTGAATGTGCGTACTGCCGTCAGTTTGACGCGTAAGACCGTAGAATTTCCATCGATGAATGAAACCCTAAAAAAACATAAAAGAAAAATTCAACTCCCGAAGAAACGAACTTTCTAACGCGACGCTAGTGGACTTTCAAAAATACATTTGTTTATCGACAATTTGAAAACGCCGAGACCCAGCAGAAATCTGAAAAGCTTAGTGTCCGGCCAAGAAGTAGAAAGTTAATTTATTCTCCGTCGATATAAAATCGTCATCGTCTTGCGGGTACAATCATAATCGGTAAAACGCGCTCCAGAGTCCCAGTCGCAAGGAGCCTGTCCGTAAATTATGCAAACGACGCGCGCGCGAGCTCGTCGAACTGCTCGGACGCGCTGCAATAAAAGTGCAATAAAAACGAAACGAGAAGAAGAGGGGGGTTTAAAAAAAGCGAAATTTGCATTCAAAGCCGCGTGTACACTTGACAAATAGATATCGCACGCTCAGGAGCAAAAATCACACGTGACCGTAGCCGTAATCGTGTATAGATTGGCCGTCCTTTCAAAAGAGTTGATTCTCACTGCGGTACTTTTATTTTCAATCGACGAAAGATTCTGTAACTTAAAGTGGACAATTTACGAGGCAAATTATCCCTGTCAACAAATGAAAAGGCCTCAATGAGATTTTTCCGCGTGTTTACGATTTCCGCTCTAAATTTCGACCTCAGCTGATTGGAGGCTCGGAGAGAGAAACGCTCGGAGCTCTTTGACTCTCGTATTTTCACGGCTAACGAACTCGAAGCGGCCATCCAATCAATGACCGTAGTCCGGCGTAATGATAGTTTTAGAGAGGCGTTATACGTCCACGTATATTCGCGTCGGTCGCTCCGCTCGCCGTTTTAATTGCCGACCGTAATTAAGAGCGGCATTTTGCATAAACTGTCGCCTACTGCGCCTCGCCGTCATTCTTTGAGATCGCCAGCTAATAGACTACGTGAGCCGTATACAAATGGCTTTTTAAGACGAGCTCGTTGCCGGCCCCCTTTGTCGATCCAATTTGGCTCTTCAAAAGTCAAGACACTACGAGAGCACAGATTTTATTTGAATTCTATTAGTAACTAA
This sequence comes from Sycophila texana, assembly GCA_035582955.1. Classification (NCBI taxonomy): domain Eukaryota; kingdom Metazoa; phylum Arthropoda; class Insecta; order Hymenoptera; family Eurytomidae; genus Sycophila; species Sycophila texana. The sequence goes on along the minus strand of JAWWEN010000024.1, from coordinate 1,007,534 downwards.
CATGTCGCGAATTAATTAAAAAAACGACCGCCTCCCATCCTTCACTCGAAAACAAAAGCATCCTTGAATGCTTATTTCAGCGTGATTCAAGTATTACATTTCGAGAAACACGTGCGGTCGCGTACACGATTATCTTAAATAATTCTCTTTCATTATTCATCGCAGAAAGGTCGCGCAAAGAGACTCTTTGTAATCCCGCGACTTTCTTACGATCGATCTCCCTCGTCGAGAGTCCCGGGAGCTTTTTTTCTCGCCTCCCCCGACGCGCCAAGACGTGCCCTGCAGAGAAACAAAATCGCTTCTAGAGAACTTGCGACGCACAAAAGAATTCATTATGTGATTTCACGGGAAGAGCGGAACCGCCGAGCGGATTCATCTCGGCCAGATGTGGGAGAGCGAGGAAAGGCTCAAAAAGATCCGCGCTGCTGTGCGGCTCTCTCGCCTCCCCCGGACGCGTATAACGACGCGAGCGAGAGAGAAAAAGACGGAATGAGCGACGCCCGCTCCTGTTGTCTCGGCGAGACGCTGATTCCGAGGGCACGTATGGGCCGCACGTGTCCAAATTATTATTGTCTGAAACATAACTCTCGACCGCCCTTCGCTGTCTTTCCTTTTTTTTATTTTCGTTTTTTTTTTTCTCCTCGTTGAGTTTACGCTACGTGATGCGAGCGCACTTCCTCGCTATAAGGACGTCTTCTTCGCTGGCAAGCAGCGATGCGATTGATAATGATGTTCCGTTAGCGCGCTATGGACCTCCGCTGCTTATTAGTCTACCAGGCGGAGTTTCAATTTCCGGAGAGTAAAGTTACTCTCTCTCGTTAATTTAACAAATACTGCAGAAACAAATTTTGTAATTTAACTTAAAATAATAAAAAAAAAAAAAAAAACGTGTGGGTCTCGGGACCCCCGGTAGGAACGAAGTTCCCTCGGCTTGTTACCGCCACTATAT